>JBAMJV010002989.1:0-101348 GCA_037951105.1 Echinarachnius parma | reverse complement strand
CCTTAGAAATGAATTATAGCAACTTGCAGCAACACATCTGAGTGTAGATCGTCCGTGATATAAACTTTAACAAATGTTTGCAAATATTGAAACAAATCGAAATAATATCTCTCTGTCAACGCGAGTATTGCACTCAGCGTGTACGTCTATGACTGAGCTATACTGCGATTGCCTGCATGTGACGTCACAAAGATGACGTCATTTTTCTTCGCCCGGACTCAATTTTTTTACGGGATTACTAAAGTGAATTTAAAAGTTGATTTTTTTTATTTTACTGGGTTTTCCGACGCGGAAAATATGTTTTTATTAGTAATCTTCATGAAAATCTACCTTAGATACAGTAAAACACAATTTTTAGGTAGTTTTCTTGTCAGCCAACCTTTAAACACTGCAATGGCGAACAGTATCAAATTTCGGTATTTATGCACTTTTATGGGCATTATTAGCCTACCATATTAACATATCATTACTTTACACACAATGGATCAAAGCATGGACTATCAAACATAAATAAATGCATGTTTTATTATTTATATCATGATAAACCATTTATTTTACGGTGCTTACCAGATTGTTTTCTTGTTTCTGTGATGGACAAGCATCACTAGTCACCTGACAACAATTTTCCTGCAAGTGAAATAATGTAATTAATTAACATGATCTAAGGGAAAGAAAAGTCCTTGCACAACTTAGTTTTTGTGTGGCCATAACCTGTGAGAATGAATAAAATAGCATACTACCATTCTAACCTCAAGTTTCATGTGGATATTCATATTTAAGCTTGTGCTTGACTGCCTTGTGCATGATTGCAATCTTCCACTGGACTTCTTTATGCATGACTGCGAACAAATTAAAGTAAGGGACCATGCCTATAATTGTTATTGTGCAGTGGCATAGTTGTTCAGGGTACCCCATTTTGCCTTTCAATAAATCTTATTGTTATTCATTAAGTTGACATTTCATGTTTGCCTCATTAAAGTTGGCACTTGAGGGAAATGGGTGCTACAAGGTAGGCACTGGGTGGATTGGATATGTTATTGACAATGTTAGGGTTACATTGAAACTCAACATACATAATGTATTGAAGCTGTCGATAATAGATCTGTATTCTTTGCAGCGACACGCCGAGTCGGCTTCCAGGTTTCAAAGGTCACTTACCTGACTGTGCTCAACGAAAAATGACATCATTTTGTACATTATACCTTTTTGTTTGTATGGTTCAGCCCAGTAAATTTCTATTTTCTGAAGTCTCTACTCTCCTTTCGATGGCATATAGCCGCCTTAAATACATGAGCACCTTTACTGGTAACTTGCCGATTGGTCTACATATCTACTAGAAAATGATAATGATTAGGGTTTAGGGGTGTGGATTAGGGTTGGGATTAGGTTTGGGGTTAGGGATCGTGTTTGTAGTTGGGGAGATTAAAGTTGAAGGGCATCAGGTAGTAGACTAAATGGGTTGTAGTATTGTAGACCAACTGAGAGTAGACCAAGCAAACATAAACGTCTGAACTCACCCCACAGAATGTCTTGAACCCATCAATGATGGATCTGTATCCTGTACAGCGGCACAGGTTGCCTTCCAGGTAGCGGAGAATCTGTTGGATGTCTGGCGTGGGATCGTTCCTGAGCAGTGAATACATGGACATGACCATCCCTGGACTACAGAAACCACACTGGGAACCATGGCTCTTGGCTAAACGCTCCTGAGAATATACAAATATATTCCAATCATCTTTGAATGAACCCGTAACAGTTGGGGGCCAGTCCGGGATGTACATGAAACAAAGCAATACCATTAGCATGATATATAGGTAGACAGGTAGATAGATAGATAGATAGATAGATAGATAGATAGATAGATAGATAGATAGATAGATAGATAGATAGATAGATAGATAGATAGATGGATAGATATATGATTAGGGGCTATATATATAATTTGAATGTATTACTCTCGTCCCTTCTGCAAAATTGCAAGCCATACGTTACAATGCTAATTTGCTATAAATAGTAGCCAAAATATAAATTAAAACCTGTGTATAGTTTCCACCCAATGTAAACAAGAAATGGGGCCTTTGTAGACAAGTGAACACTAAAGGTAGGTTCTATAAATACGTTATTCTTATCAGCAATGGATCTCTTTTGTTATTTTGTTTTGCTATTTTGGTAGCCACTACAAACAGGTAGGTTGTTAATATGGACAGGTGTCCCCTAACCCCTTTACTACGGAAACCGAGTGGGTTGTGTACAAAGTCAATGGGGATTTCACAAACTCGTAGGGAACGGGTTAAGACAGGTTTGTCTGTCGTGTTTTAACATACCTGTACAGCATGCAGTCTTGTCCTGGTGCTACCGATCCCCTCCACAGTCGTTACTGCTTTACCATGGACCAGGCACACTGGTGTCAGGCAAGCTACCACACACTTGTGACTATACATGCGAACAAATCAAAACACACATACACACAAGAAAGGAAAAGGCATGAATGAAACTTGAGAATTCAAATTGTGTATCTTTCTTAGTAAATCTTGTCCAGAATGTTGTCTCTGAGAGACTTATAAAATGTCCCTTTCTGCAGTGCTTTGGGCCAAAAAAAATAGAAATCTTGAATTGTCCAATATTTGATGGCCCCAATGGAATATATTTGGTGTCAGACTCATTTTGTTCTTGTTGCCTGCACAGTATACATACTATGTACAAATTGACAAAGGATGTACAAATTTTCATGGCCCGATCAGGGCCACCAAAATCTTTTTCCATTTGTTAGTGGCCCGACTTCAACTTTTGGTGGCCCCGCGGGCCACTGCTAATGTTGTGTCTTGCAGTTTCTGGGTCTATGAAAGGTGATAACATATAAATTGATATCATGCTATACAAAAAGTTTCAAGGATCCAGTAATGATCAAGGATGTGTGCAATTAAATCATAATCATTTTGTTTCGCTCTATTCACGAAACATGAAGCTTAGTATTTTTAATATTAGCCTCTCTACATACTATGTTAACGTTTGACAAAAACACTTCGCATAAACATTATTGCATACATACGCACACATTAGTTACACAAAATGAAAACCCTTAAAGTACAATTGGTTCCCACACAATTATGTACTAGCTGGCTCAGATTCAGAGGTTCAGGTTCATTTTCTTTTCATGTTCTAAAATGCACATTGTGGTTCCAGTTCGATAACGACGAATGATCACAAAATGTATTTTGCCTTTTATTTAGGATGCAAAATGACATTATTCATTCCTATTCAAATATTTGCTGTTGTGCCAGGGTACACATTCCTACATTTCAAATAGCAGTTCACAGTGGGCTCATAATTAATGGATGCATGTTGATTCTGATGAACTAAATGCAATAGAATAAGTTTTGTATGGTTTAACGGTTCGACGAATGACAATAATAACCATGGATAATAAAACTTCAATTCAATTTGTGGTTTAACGGTTCGACTACTGCTAATAATAACCATGGACAATAATATTTCAATTCAATTTGAACATTGGTGCATAACGTGCAGGTTTCTCTTTGTACCATTTTTGTAAATTTAATACAAAAATCTTATACCATTGATGTTCAAGTAATTTTGTGTTCATGTTTTCCTTTCGGATATACATTTTGTATTAATCATCTTTCTCCTTTTTTTGCAGGATGCCTCCTTTCAAATAATGCAATCACTATTGCAGACTGAGGAATAATTATGCCAAATATATTATCTATTCCCACACTGTACTTGGTTTTATGATCAGATTATTACTTTAGGTTTTATATATAAAAAATATTTTAGTTGTAAAGTTGTTGCATACCATACAAGAACTGATATGAAAGGCATATATATGTATTAACTTTGTGGGCATCGCCATCGTAAACATAATCTCATTGCCTTGGCTTTGAATGGGGTCACAATATAATGATTATCATATATCCACATTGCTGCTTGTACTGCAGTTATGCAAATGTGCCCTATGTAAGATTGAGGACATTGGCAAGAGAAGAATAAAAATAAAAGGGTAGAATGTTGGGGCATTTAAAACAAAAATTCAGCTCAAGAGCATTAATGAACGGTCATAAACCTCATATACGTTATACAGTAATTCGTTGTAAAAGCTGATGCAAATTTTCGTTTTTTTAACCAGGAAAGCAGTGTTCCTTTTCAATGAAACTTTCACACATCATTTGGACATATATTACTATGATTTTGGTTTAGGATTGAAGTCTCAAATGTAATTTTGGGCAATATCTGACACTAAATAGAGGTGCACTTTTAAGAATTACAAACTCTATAAGGAATATTACGATTTGATTTTGAATATTGCTTTTAACCATTATGCAATCATATACACACCTGATAGCCTTAGTTTCTGGTTATACGGATGATACCATGACAGATATACACACCTGATAGCCTTAGTTCCAGGATCTACGGTTGATACCATGACAGATATACACACCTGATAGCCTTAGTTTCTGGATCTACGGATGACACCATGACCGTACAGGCCCCACACCCTCCTGTACCACATCCTTGCTTGGTCCCTGTAAGGCGCACTGATGAATTATAATGCTTGATAAGGAGTATCACTCAGCAATCAAACAAATTAATAGGAATTATATGTTCATGATACTTAGACAAAGCAGCATAACATTAGCAATGCGAACAAGAAAATATAATTTGTATGCACAAGTGTTCTAGCAACGGTAACAGTTTTATGATTCTTACAATTTGTACATTTACAGCTAGGACAATGATACACCCTGTAATATGTTCCAGTTTTATACATCATAACTTTAGTTCATTGAAATAAGATTGTAATATTTCTTATCTTTAAGCTATACAAGTTTTAGAAAATTACAGAGAGCATGCCATATATAATGTCAGAAAAAAAACATTAAACAAGAGAAAAAGTTTTGATTAGAACAAATGAACCCTAAACATTTGTAAATGAAGAAATTGAATTGATTGCACTCTTGAGATTGCGAAAAATATGATCATTAAAATTGTCAACTCTTTGAATTCACAGATAATTCAGTATTTATATTCTGTAATTTGTTAGTGCTAAGTCAAAATATTAACAGTCTTTCTTTACAGGGGTTTTGCAAAATTGTTATTCAGCTCGCAAGAAATCAATTATTAATTTTCTGAAGAAAAAAGGATACACTTTGTTCGCAGGTACACGTCTAATGTTTGCAGAGGGTTTACATCTTGTTCTGTCACCTGAGAGAATGCAATTGAGGTGTGAAAAGCATGAAACTAGAATGATGGAAATCAAATAATAATAATAGTACTAACAATGATAATAATATTAATAATAATGTTAAATGATATCCCTATAATAAAAACAGGAAATTGCTAGCCTCTAAAGCGCTAGTATTACTAGTACAATTTACCATGGTCAATGGATACACACCGCCATCGTTCCTGTACGCACACTGCACATTTTCCAGACAGTCACTTGCTGCATGATATAGGCACACACATACAGTGCTAAACATGGGCAGCAGAAAGGTTTTGAAAGTGGGAGGGGGGGGGGGGGGGGACTGACCACTCTCCGGTCACATAATAATTGTTATTTTATGCTTATATGTATTTGTTTGTTTTAAGCCAAAAAGTGTGGGGGGTGGGGGGGGGGGGGGCGCTGCAGCCCCCCCCCCCCCCCCCGGTTCCGCGGCCCCTGCTAAACTGCTAAGAAATCACAATTCACATTCCCATGTATCCTTCCGGGTCCCCATCATTTATATACACTCCCTGCTTCCCCTGGATGGTTGAATTCACAAACACAAAGTGCATATATATATGTATGCATGTTTATAATTATATATGTTTATGTTCTATTCTTTGTTATTATAATGTATAATTAGAATGCATACTATACCTTCATTGCATGTGCACAAGTCAAAGGGCTTACTGCATCAGTGCATGGATATGTGCTAGCTACGTTGCCGTTGGATATATATATATACTGTATTAATGTATTATTTATACTGTATGTATTGCTCATCAATAATGCAAACGTTAACAATGTCATGAATATCAATAACAAGTCAATACTGCCTACCAATTAATATAGGCATGCCACTGCTATATATAAATACATGATCATGCTAATGAATAAAAGCATATAAACACATAAATTCTATTGATACACATACCTTTCTTCCGTTGCAGAAGAACACTAGGTTGTCTCCCATTTTGCTCAGATAATAGTATGAACTCTTGAGCTCAGCATGCACTGCTGTACTATATAGGTACAGTTGAGATTCGATTCTAGAGTGTTTTGAAGTTGCACATTGTATACAAATTACGTACAAAAACCGCACTGAGACCAGCTCAACGCGATATACCAATGACCACTCGCACCACTGTTCTAAAGGATGCAAGGTCAGGGGGTCAGCAGTGCAATTAGTGAAGTGTGACGTCATAAAACAATCTCTTTTCTTAGAATTTAAAAATTTAACTTCATTTTATGAAAGAGCGTTCAAAATACTGACCAAATACCAACAATCAAATGTATTTCAATAGGCAGTCATTCAGTGTCATAGTGATCTGGTTCATAAAGTTAGAGCACTAACACTGATTTCCTATCGACACAAAATTCATTCGGATGGGCACTATTCAATTGATTTTCCGCATTTGGACATTATTTGTGATGCTCTTTCGGAAAATGATATTCAAATTTTCTAAAAATTCTAAAAACAGATTTGTATGACGTCAGTGGCGTAGACAGGTTCTTACACATGGGGGGGGGGGGGGGATGATTTGCCGTTCACCTGACCATGACCAATTTTTTCGCGCCCGAGACCGCCTGCCGCCTGCCAAAACTTTTTCAAGACCAAGGAAATTGCTTGAAAGTCCTCTCAGTCGGGGGGGGGGGGGGGGGGGGGGGGGTTAGATGTTAAGATTGTCGTGACCAGGCGAGCCGGAAGCAGTTTTGGATTGGGGGGGGGGGGGTTAGATGTTAAGATGGTCGTGACCAGGCGAGGCGGAAGCAGTTTTGGATTAGGGGGGAGGGGGGGCAAAACCTATGGGGGCTCACGATTTTGTGTGTGTAGGGGCTCATGCCCAACCACACTCACAGTGCTGCCAACTTTGAGCCAGATGTGAGAGTGAGACATTGCAAGGAGCGAAGTGACTCAGCGGGGGGAGGGAGCTTTTGCATTTTTGGACTTCTGGTGCTTACCTAGATAGAAAATTCGGGTTTAACATTGACTGTATCTGGGAAAGTGTGTTATGATTTGATCGACCAGAAATTTTAAATATATTTTCAAGAAGAAAACAAATTATTGACACACTTATAAATATGCACCCCAACACAGGGAGCGAATTGACTGAGCGGGGGGAGGGTGTGGGAGGGGTGTCCCCCTCCCAGGGTAGGGAGCTTTTGCATTTTTGGACTTGAAATTGTGCAGATAGGAAATTCGGGCTTAACATTGACTGTATCTGGGAAAGCGTGTATGATTTGATCGACCAGAAATGTTAAATATATTTTCACGAAGAAAACAAATAATTGACACACTGATAAATATGCACCCCAACACACACACAAATATTGTACTTATATTTAGCGTCATACACTGTTCCAACATCACCATATGCCACATTATGTATGATCCAACAAAATAGCCTATTGCCAAGAATGAGTCCCGAGGGGCGAAGCTACCGAGGGCTGGGGCAGAGCCAAATGGGGAGGGTTTGGGAGGGGGCATCCCTCTCCCACGGAGAAGATTTTGCATATATACTTGAAATGGTGCAATTTGGTGCACGTCACACGAGCAGCCAGAGCAATGCCAGCCTACACTGGAACTACGTGGCCCGGTATACAGGAAAAAAAATACTCACTATGCTCGCCCCAGATCATACGCAAGTTACTCAACAAACTGAGATAATCTGTTCGCGCGCAAAGCGCGCAGCGAAAATTGAAAGTGGATGTATAGATTACTTTTTTAACGTTAGAATTAACAAGTCTTAGCTCATACAACTAATGTTTTCTTTCCCACTCGTATACATATACACACACAAAATATATACATTATCCTTCCCTAAAACCTGGGGGGGGGGGGGGGGGGATGGTTGTACATGTCATCCCCCCCCCCCCCCCCCCACCTTGTGAGGTGGGGGGGGGGGGTGCATCCCCCTCATCCCCCCGTTGTCTACGCCCCTGATGACGTCATAAGTTCTGTACTCTTTTATACTGTTTACAGAATGGTAATAAAAACATTATCCAGTAAACTTTACAAAGCATGAATAGTTCTTTTTATTACATAACTAATCATATTGAATCATCTGAGACTTTTAGTTTTGCACCATAATTATTAGATTTGCAAATGCAATTCATTTTTTTGTGCAATTGAAGATTTGTCAAATCCTTTTTTAGGTTTTATCTCTCATATTTGTATGAAATAGTGCCATATAAATGTAAGTGGGTATATGTATAAGAAGACATGACATTAATAAAATGGCATACTTTATAATATTTTTTGCATTTTTGCTTTTTTGTTTTGTTAGATTTTACCTCTCATATTTGCATCTAATAGTGCCATAATGTCAAAGCATAACACTTGTGAGGTGGCATGAGAGTACATGTATATTTTTTAAGGCAGATTTATTTCTGCATTTATTAACAAAATCAAAATAAAATATACAAGGAACATTTTCACATACATAATAATAGAACAATGAAATGGGAATAGTTATATAATCATATAAATTAATGTGACAATAATGGATGTATATTCTTACAACAAATAAACAATTTCTGCAATTATTAACAAAATCAAAATAAAATATACAATGAACATTTTTACATACATAATAATAAAACAATGAAATGGGAATAGTTATATAATCATATAAATTAATGTGACAATAATGGATGTATATTCTTACAACAAATAAACAAATGCAGCAGACCAACCATCATAAGCAGGGAGCTTGAGTGGATGGTGGCCTGGGGGGGGGGGGGGGGGGGGGGGGCTACATGGTGCCAAAAGGTGCTGTATAACAATTACTAACTCGTAATCTAATTTATAAAAAAAAATATAAATACAAATAAAATAAAATAAATTAAAAGCGTGTTGAGCGGGTCAACAGTGCAAGTGCAAACGTATGTTTATTCTATATTGTATAAAATAAAAAGGGATGCATGTATATTGTACGTGCTGATGCGGGTGCAAAACACACATTTTTCTCTATAATGTCGCGCCATAACAGTTACTAATATTAAACAATGTACCAATGACAATTAATAAACAAATAAATTCACTATTTATCAAATTTCATAAATAAAATGAAATGATCAGGTTTTGATGGGAGTCTAAGTAAAATATTTTAATATAAGATTTGTTTTCATATGGGCTTTAAAAGAATAAAGGGATGTGCATTGTTTTATGTTTTGGGGCAGATTATTCCAAATGTCGGGTCCATGATGTCTTATAGATCTATGCATGGGCTATTAAAACTTTAGGATTATTAAGGTGAAGGTCAGATGAATGTCGGGTGGGGTACGAATGAATATCAGTATTATATGTGAATAAAGTATGGAATGGTTTCGGAAGTATATTGATTGAAAATTTATACATAAATATTGCTGATTGAAAGGTGTGAATATCATTTATTTTCAGAGTTTTAAATTCATAAAATATAGGATCTGTGTTGGCTAAAAAATGCGCATGAGCGCATATACGTAACGCTTTCTTTTGTAGAAGAAATATTGTATTAATTTTCGTCACACTACTATTTCCCCATGCTTTATTACATTATGAAATATAAGAGAATATGAATGAATTATGTATCGTAATTAGTGTCCTTTTTGAAAGAAAGTATTTCAATTTATATAATATACCTATATGCTCTGGAAACCTGAGTACATATACTATTTATATGAGGATGCCATATCAAATTAGAATCTATTATAACGCCTAGAAATTTAACTGGATCATTTTGTACAATAGGAATCCTATCAATTCATATATTAGCAACAAGTTCGTGTGTAGAGTGAAAACTCTTAAAATATATAAAGTTAGTTTTATTTATATTTAAAGGGGACCACCAGGCAAAGAACAACACATTATTATAGTTTTGGCACCGTTTTGTGATATCAAATAGATACCCAACATTTTGCAAAAGGTTGTGTAATTCATAAACAAAGCAATTAATTTCCACCACTTACGGAACCACTGCTATTTCCTGGTTCCATACGGGCCAACCATTTGCGAGTGCGCCAATGCTATTCACGCGCACGTTTGTAAACAATAGATTCCCGGGCGATTCGTTCGCTCTGCACACGTTGCAATTCACCGCACACATAGCAGTCTGCGTAACTCAGACCGCATGAACGCATGCTTTAGAATGGTAATGCGTTTCCAATTTTGTTCTTCTTTTTTCTGGAAACATATTTTTGTGAACTTTTTGATGGAATGGAATACTAAATGTGTTACCTTTTCTTTAATAAGAATATTATTTTTGGGTGGTGGTACCCTTTAAATATAGTTTATTACATTTAAACCAAGTAATACACTATCTAATTCACTATTCAAAGTTTCAATGAGAGTATTCAAATTTGTATGTGAATAAAATATATTAGTGTCGTCTGCAAATAAAATGTATGTGTTTACAATGTCATTAATATAAATCAAAAAGAGTAAGGGACCTAAAATAGAGCCTTGTGGCACTCCACATTTAATGGTTGAAGTAAGCGACGAATTAAATTTAAAATCAACAAATTGTCGTGTATTATTTAAATAATCTTTAAACCAAGAAAGAACGGTCCCTCTGATTCCATAAGTTTCTAATATATATAATATTCCATGATCAATAGTGTATCATATTTTTCTCCTCAGTATTGTATTGCTCTTTGGTCAATGTATGTATTTATTGGCGCAGAGAGTTATGATGCCACTTACATTTAATTACATAGTTAGAATATCATTTATTATAATTTGGACCATCAGGTGGTCTATATGCTTTTATTGGTGAGTTATTACCCCGGGGGGGGGGGGGGGCACTCATGTATAATGTAAGACGGGTATGTGCCGCTTAAAAGAACCCCGTTTTCACACCCGATCGCAGCTCTAAAGATACCCGATTTTCCAATATTGCCGCTCCATAGACCCCTTGGCTAGGTAGTTGAGTAGCGCCAAGTCCATTATTCTTCTTCTATTTCGGCTCCATACACACCCGGAAGTGCCCCAGAATGACTTGGCTATGTATTTGACTAGCGCCAAGTCAAATTCTCTAGTTCAGCTCCTTGGACCACCATTTGAGCCTTTTTGAGGGTTTCCGTAGGTCTTTGGTAGCTCCAAGTCTATGTCTTTTGTAGTTAGTTTGTTCCTTAGACCCCTTTAACTCACGTTTCAGGGTTTTTGTAGCTCCAAAGACCCTATATTTTGTGCTTGTAGTCAGCTCTTTAGACGGGCGGATCTAGCTTTTTTGCTAAGGGGGGGGGGGGGGGGGGGTTGACTCAATGTCCACGAGCCGCGAATTGTTTTTGCTATTTTGAACCCCCGTAAGTGATTTTTGTTCACTTTTTTTCACTTTTTTCACTGATACATTTTCACTTGGCAGCCCAAGGGGGGGGGGGGGGGGGTTAAACCCCATAACCCCCCCCCCCCCCGTAGATCCGCCACTGTCATACATCAGGGTAACATATAAGGAACAGAAAGGGAATATACATAACTTAATTAAAAGAAGGTTTTGATACAAGCATAACACAACTCTTCATAACCTGGTTCCACTTTACTGCATCAACTAATCATGATGGTGATTAAATTTATAACTGTATTTTCAAGCATTCGTAACCATGCCTGTTGCAGCAGCTTGTGTCTCCACGTTTCCACACGCCATGTGAATCCTTTCCACATTAGATGGCATATTGAACTGGAAGGCTCCCTCAATTCCACTGTCTTTGCGTGCACTGGAGAGGGCGTGCTTTATTGCAAAGAATGCTGTGGCTCCGAGGAAGAAAGGGGGCTCCCCGATGCCCTGGAAATAGAAATAAAAGTCCACAAATATGTACTAACGTTTGGCCTAATGACAATAGACACAGTACAAGTTGATCCCTTTCATCTCATGTCGAATGCTGCTTTAAATTTTCATCCCAGAGGACAATTAATGTATTCATCTTTACATGTGTAAACATTGCTTGTCCATTGTTCATTTGCCCAACTAATGCAGATCCTACTTATGCCTGGATCAGCCAACCTGTTCAAAAATAAAAGAATGACTTATCCACTTATAGATACATATGTGGACAAAATTAGCTTCCATAAAAGCATCCACACTCAATCATTGAACATTAAGACAAATTAAATTTTTTGCTAGGTAATAATTTAAATAAATATTTTTTTTTGCATTCCAGAGGAGGGTAACATTAAACTCCTTGGTTATGCCCCTTGCTGTGGGGATATGTATGTGACATGTCCTCTGCTCAACATCTAACTATCTGGGTAAAAAAGATTTAGTTAAACAGAAACAACTCATAGTGAATCCTCACCTTAGATGAGTACAGGTGGCCCTCAGGGGTGCGCATGTTCCTGAGGAGGGTGACATTGAACATCTCGAGTATATCCAGTGCTGTGGATACCTTGTTATTGTAAGATCCTCTGCATATAAGCTTTACCCTCTGCAAGGAACAAATATACAAAAGTGAATCCTTACCTTAGATGAGTACAGGTGGCCCTCAGGGGTGCGCATATTCCTGAGGAGGGTGACATTGAACTCCTTGGGTATGTCCCTTGCTGTGGGGATCTTGTATGTGTCCGGTCCTCTACTCAGGAGTTTCCCCTCCGGGGAGAACCTCTTCTCCTCCATTGTGACCCAGCCATACCCCTGGACAAATGCTCCTTCGATCTTCAAAGAAGAGAAAATTAAAAGAAAGTTTCAGGTGATATATCTGTATATAAATCCACATTGGTGTAATGCTTAACCCTTCTGGTTCAAGAGCATGATACTCAGTAGTGAGTATATTACTTCACCTGTGTCCCTTTTAAAATCACTATTTGGGTTTGGGGATCGAATAGGGATTTTAAAGAGACACAGGTGTGTGTAATATAATGTCTTTGGTGGCCATTTTTTGATATCCATGAAAATATCCATGACAATATCTGTCCTTGACCTATGAAACAAAAATATGTTCTCAATCAATTTGACTAGAGGGGTGTCAAAAAAGTTACTATTTAACCTATACAGAAATCGGCGATCCTATTCCAATATCTGATATCAATGGAAGGATAGCCAACTTCCATGACAATGTTAATCCTAAAAAGTTTAGAGCTATGGTCCATAGAACTTGATGGTTTAATTCCATGACAATGTCTGTCGCAAGATATACGAAATGAGAAAGTTCCTTATTCCTCCCAACAGGAACAAATTAAAGGGGTAGTCCAGCTTGGTATAGAGGGCGCTGCACGAAATAATTTAACCAAGAGAGTTACTGAAGGAAATTGTAGATCTTAGCAAGCTTACCTTGCCAATGTCAATGGCAGAGTTGAGGCTCTTACCTTGCCAAATCCTATGAGGTTTAGAGCTATGGTCCATAGATCTTCAAATCACCACAATTTAACTTTGTTCTCAACAGCTCTTAAACTGTTGTCATAGTTCTTCATTCAATCCTTTTCCTGAATTAAATCGTAGATCTTAGCAACCTTATTTACCCAATAACAATAGCAGGATTGAGATGCTTGCCAACATCAATGATAATGTCCATCCTAACGACAAAGAGCCTCGACTCCAGGATCTAAAATTGTTTTTAACTGATCTGAAATTTGGATTTCTTCTTCCATTTTTAACCTCCAAAGAAATTGTAGATCTTAAAGCAATCCGACCTTCCTGGTGTTAATGGCAGGGTTGAGGTTCTTACCTTACAGTGCCAAATTCCATGACAATGTCTATCCTAGAGGTCCATAGATCTTCACAACTCCAGGATTTTAAAATGTTCTCAACCGCTCCTAAAAATATTGGTATAGCACCTTAATCCTTTTCCTGAAATATACTGTAGAACTTAGCAATCTAAGGCTATAATAATTACCTGGCCGATGTCGATGGCAGGGTTGAGGCTCTTGCCAACATCCATGACAATGTCTGTCCTCAGTAGCTGGTGCTCCCCCGTCAGGCAGTCAATCTCCACCTCAGAGACACCTACCCCCATAGTCAGGTACTGGAAGGGGTTTCCTGTTTTGGTTGTCCAGTCTATGGTGCTACCAGGTTTCCTTCACAAAATAATAATATATTTTTTATTTATATGGCGCTTAATACTGGGTTTCTTAGCGATGTATATATTTTGCATTGTTATTACCCTTGGTCATCAGGTACAGTTCAAACATGTGCAATTATCTTGTTCACCATCTCAACTCCCTGGTGAGCATATTAGTCAAAACTGCTCAGTGTGCTACATGAAGGGTTTAAATGCAAACAACAACCGCTTTTACCAATTCAAGAGGTTTGATGTTTTGAATAGACATACTCTTTATTAACCTTAATTATAATTTGGCAGTTTATAATGTCAACCACACGAGCCCCCACCCCCCTTCCCCCTTGTCTGCCATTGTATCATGGACATGCTACGACCCTTATTCATGATTTTGGTGGATGTATATAAAGACATACATTTTTAAATACATACATGTTTTGTTTAGTAGTAATCAGGCGCGCCGGAAGCAGTTTTGGATTGGGGGGGGGGGGGGGCAAAGACCTAAGGGGGCTCACAATTTTTGTGTGTAGGGGCTCATGCCCAACAACACGCACAGGGTAGCCACCTTTGAGCCAGACGTGAGATTGAGACATTGCGAGGGAGCGAAGTGACTGAGCGGGGGAGGGGGTGTCCCCCCTCCCTTGGTAGGGAGATTTTGCATTTGTGGACTTGAAATTGTGCAATCTGGTGCATACCTAGATAGAAAATTCGGGCTTAAGATTAACTGTATCTGGGAAAGCGTGTTATGATTTGATCAACCAGAAATTTTAAATATATTTCCACAAAGAAAACAAGTAATTGCCACACTAATAAATATGCTACCCCCCCCCCCCCCCCCCCCCCCCACACACAAATATTGTATTTAGTGTCATACACAGTTCAAACATAAACCATATATGCCACATTATGTATGATCCAACATCAATAGCCTACAGCCAAAAATGAGTCCCGAGGGAGCGAAGCGACCGAAGGCTGGGGCAGAGCCAAATGGGGAGGGTTTGGGAGGGGGTATCCCCCTCCCACGGGGAAGATTTTGCATTTATAATATTGAAATGGTGCAATTTGGTGCACGTCACACAAGCAGCCAGAGCTGCAATGCCAGCCTACACGAGAACTACCCGGTACAGAAAAAGCACTCACCCCAGACCGTACGCAAGTTACACAACAAACTGAGATAGCGAAAATTTAAAATGGATTTTTAAATTAGTTTTTGAGCGTTAGAATTAACAAGTCTTAGCTCATACATTTGATTTTTTCTTTCCCACTCTTCTTCTTTTTCTTTTGGGTGGGGGTTGGGGGGGGGGGGGGGGGGGCGGCCGCCCCCCTGCCCCATTTCCGGCGCCTATGGTAGTAATGCACGCATGAACAAAACAATCTGGCCAGGTTATTCCCTGCCATATAGCAGTGGCATGAAAGCAACACATTTTTGTTTGTTTGTATTCACGAGGGCTATTTTGAAAACTTTGAGGGGAAAAAACGCCCACGTGAAAATAATCACGAGGGCTATTTTGGGGCTCACAGGGGCTCGTATTTTTGATTACATTGTTCCCTGTGCTCAGAGTCTAATAAATGATTATCAATATTTCATTATCTGATTATGCCATGATAGGCACGTTTCTGCCGATTTCCGATCATGCAGAAAGATAAACAAATACAAAACGGTTGCGATTTCAGAGGTTTCAGGGGCGAATTATCCATCGCCCCCGTGTATTTTTTGGGCTGATGAAAGGTATATATCATACATAAGTAACACAATATATTATGGAGGCAGCTTGTAAAAGAAACGGATTATGATAGAAAGACACATATCTATACATGCTTCAGGGCCAGTAAGTGAAAGAGCCACAAGATATAACCAGAACGTCAATGACGTAGCGCTCATCCGCCATCTCGCAACATCAAATATCGCAAATTTCATGTGGTACACTTTTCAACTGGTCAAAAAATAAAAATTTGATGCCCTGGAAGGGACATGGGAAAAAATTAAAAAAATTAAAAAATAAATTTAAAAAATAAAAATAAAAATAAAAATAAATAAAATAAAAAACAAAAACAAACAAAACAAACAAACAAACAAACAAAAAATAAAATAAAATAAAAAAAAATAAAAATAAAAATAGAAAAATAAATAAAAATTAAACAAAATTAAAAAAATTAAAAAATAAAAAATTTACCATAATTAATGAATGGAGAAAAATGTACCAAAGTTAGCTCTACCAGATAAAGCAAACCAAATCAAAATCGGTCGAGAAATGAAGGAGAAGAAGCATTTTTTGTGATTTCGAATAATTTGCATAAATTACCATAGATAATGAATTTCATGAATCTGTATAGAAGTTTGAAATCCCCCTCTTAGCCCTATCTTATGAAACCTAGCCCTATTAGATAAACCAAACAGAATGAAAATCGGTCGAGAAATGAAGGAGAAGAAGCATTTTTTGTGATTTCTGGAATAAATTTGCATAAATTACCATAATTAATTAATGGAGAAAAATTTCAAAATTCTGTGTAGAAGTTTAGTGTACCAAAGTTAACTCTACCAGATAAAGCAAACCAAATCAAAATCGGTCGAGAAATGAAGGAGAAGAAGCATTTTTTGTGATTTTTGGAATAAATTTGCATAAATTACCATAATTAATTAATGGAGAAAAATTTCAAAATTCTGTGTAGAAGTTTAGTGTACCAAAGTTAGCTCTACCAGATAAAGCAAACCAAATCAAAATCGGTCGAGAAATGAAGGAGAAGAAGCATTTTTTGTGATTTTTGGAATAAATTTGCATAAATTACCATAATTAATTAATGGAGAAAAATTTCAAAATTCTGTGTAGAAGTTTAGTGTACCAAAGTTAGCTCTACCAGATAAAGCAAACCAAATCAAAATCGGTCAAGAAATGAAGGAGAAGAAGCATTTTTTGTGATTTCGAATAAATTTGCATAAATTAGCATATATAATGAATTTCACGATTCTGTGTAGAAGTTTTAAATCCCCCTCCTAGCCCTATCTTATGAAACAATCAGAATCAAAATCGGTTGAAAAATAACGAAGAAGAAGCATTTTGAAAATTGTGGACGGACGGAAGGACGGACGGAAGGACGGACGGACGGACGGACGCCGGACGCAACGCCATGGCATAAGCTCATCGGGCCCTTCGGGCCGGATGAGCTAAAAATGCTTACTTGTAGAAGCCGGTTGTAGACAGGCTCACACGATCATTATAGGCAGCCTGGACCTAAAAGGTCGGAAATAAAACATAACAAACCGAAGTATGCACTGTTATATCTCACTCTACTAACATCAAAGATCAAGTAAGGAATTTAATGAAGTCACCATAAAAAGAAAGAATTATTATCATAATTAGTATTATAATTATTATTGCCACTATAGTATTAGTATACGGTAATATATAATCATTGTATAATATAGTATTGGATCAATACTATTGGTACAAGCAGGAGTGGGTGTACACCTTTAAATTAAGGAACACAATTTGATAAAAACGTGTCTTATGTTTCTCAATGGAATTTTCAACACTTAATCCAGTACACCTGTTAAAGCGGTAAAACACACCCTTCAAAAGCCAACCAGGTAGTACATTAAAGTATTTTATCAATATTTATACTACAATTGAAATAAACTCACCCACTCCTCCCATGTTCCCTTCGGGTTGGTAGCTCTGTATGGCTCTAGTCGCTCCTTCAGGATGTCACACGCAGCCTAAGAATAACAAAGGAACAACAACTTAGGTTAACAAAACTTTCATGACCATCGCTCGCGAGTATAGACGTGTGTTGACCTGTGCTCCGCCAACCATACTATATAATCAATAGTAAAAGCGGCAGAGAACATAAATGCCGGGCAAAATCGAGGCAACCGAAGAAATGGAGAGGGCCAGACCAACGAACGCCTGAGACGAAAGTGCAAAAAACAGCTGCAGAAATTCTTAACCCCCCTCCCCCCCCCCCCCTCGTAGCTACGCCATTGTTTAGTGTGTAAATGTAAACACTGGTTTTGAGCGCATGTACATGTGTTACCTACATTTGTACATAATTCTTTGTTTGCATGTAAAATGTGTTTTTGAATGATGCTTATCTTGCAATGGAAGCAACACTTGCTCAGAGCGAATTTAAAAACTTGGAATGTTCTGTTTGTGTTGCCCAGCGCAGCACGCCGACTTGCCTTGACTGCTCCTCCCTGTAAGTCCGTTGTAACGCTTGAAGCGGAAAAGGTGGCGTTCGGGACCTTGTCAGTTGCAGTAGGGCTGGTGTGGATCTTGGTGTATGGAATCTCCAGAACTCTGCTTGCAACCTAAATGTAAGACAGTAATTCAATCATAGATCTAGACAAATGGGCAAAATAATTGGGGTTTCCGGAACAAGCTTACAAAAACAAAACCGAGAAATAGAATGTCTCTTTAATTTTGTCACATTGACGAATATTGAGAATGTCCCTCATGCTATAGGTAATTAACAACTTCTGGTATTTGTACAGCAACAATATATAAAATAGTAATCGATATTAAACAGAAATTATAATGTTATAGATTAGACATAAAAACAAGCAAACACATACAAGTATATAAACTTTACTTTGCTCCTCTAATTATTCCTTCCTGACAAGTTGAGACAGTAGCTAAATTCTCCTTCATATAGGGATACAATGAGGTAAAATATAATTGCATAAAGTCTGAAATGCGTTTTCTCGCGCAATTTAAATTTGAGTCAAAGTAAGTAGCCGAGCTATCGAATCTAGCATATCGTTCCGTCTGGTCTGGAAATGACAAACACGTTACTGTTAAATAAAGCTAAATACTACATAAAACAGGTATTTATCAGATTGTGCTTTTTTTACCTGGACAAGTTTTGTGTAGAGTCCTTGACCCATTTCCACACCTCCATGGTTGACCATCACTGACCCATCGGTATAGATGTGCACTAGAGCAGCTCCCTGCAACAACAAAACAACGGGTCAGAAGTGTAATATTTGTAGAAAATAATACGAGTGAATTCCTCTATCCTGTTAGGGAATTGGAAATATTGGGACTTTTTTCTTGAACTGCTATCTTGTCCATAGCAGTCAAATTGCAGATTATTGGGCACATACCATTTTTTGTATTATATTGGAATGTTGAAAAATCTATTTACTTTTCAACTCTTTACAATCACAAGTTATTTATTATATTATTTTGTTTACTATGGCGATGATACAAGCCGATATATTACAGTTTTGGTTTGATTGGTCCCCCAAATCGGATCATTCTTTAAAATAATACAAAAAGGGGAAAGGCATACAAAATACAGAACGATTCATCAATAATTGTTGTATGATGTTTGTAATGTTTTAAACGCTGTAAATTAATTTGTAAGTTAGCCTTTGGCTACAATGAGTGAAACAATACCTTGAATTGAATTGACTATTATTCTTTTCAATGCACTGACAAACTACAAATTTACATACCTGATTTAAAGTAGGACCGCCAGAAAATGACATCCCGTGTGCAGTCGGAAGGATGTGAATCCCTCGCTTCTTCCAACAGTTCTTCCTTAAAATTAGTAACAAAATAAAAATAAATAAATAAATCCACATGTTGAAGATGCGAGATCATTTTCAATAATGATAATAATAATCGTGGCTCCCTCTATAGTCCAATATATTTATCTTTCAAGGTCTGAGATGCAACAGTATTACTCCAGGGGGGTGTTTCACAAAGATCCTAAGTTGAACTTAAAGGGTACCACCACCCAAAAATAGTATTCTTATTAAAGAAAGGTAACATCTTTAGTATTCCATTCCATCAACAAGTTCACAAAAATATGTTTCCAGAAAAAATATATAATAGGAAAACGCATCACCATTCTAGAGCATGCGTTCATGCGGTCTGAATTGCGAAGACTAACGGTGTGCAGAGTCAACGCGCTCTGTGCAGAGCGAACGAATCGCCCGGGATGCTATTGTCTACAAATGTACGCGTGAATAGCATTGGCGCACTCGCAAATGTTTGGCCCGTATGGAACCAGGAAATAGTAGTGGTTCCGTAAGTGGTGGAAATTAATTGCTTTGTTTATGAATTACACAAGCCTTTACAAAATGTTGGGTATCTATTTTGATATCACAAAACGATACCAAAACATATAATAATGTGTTGTTCTTTGCCTGGTGGTCCCCTTTAACTCTAAGTTGGACTTACAAAGTATGGAAAGCCGTAAGTTTCTTTGAAAACAAGTTCTAAAAGTCCTGTTAAAAGGCATTAAATGTTGTTTCAATTCATAAATATGTTTCTATTATCAAAGATATTTCATGTTCTTCATGTCAAATTTATGAAAATTCTAAAATTCTTGCATTTTTGCTTTTGAATATATTTTGTTCCAACGCCACAAATGGCTTACCATACATTTTAAGTCCAACTTAGAGTTAATGTCAACTTAGGATCTTTATGAAACACCCCAGGCATCCAGAGGGAGCAGTCAAGTGCCTTGTTTCGATCTTTCTTGGAACTGATTTATATAGCTGGTATAGAGCGTGGATAAATTGTCTCGCTGAAGGAAAACTCAACAGACATATTGGTCAGGATCCCATCAGAGCAAATTCCATCTCGCCACATCATGGCCACGTTGCAGAATGGGATACAATCGATTGTAAGTTACAAGAAATTGTAAGTCAGATCATGTGTTCTAAATGAGCAAATGTTCTGACTTACAAATAATTGTAACTTAAAATTGATTGTATCTCTTCGTGCAACGGGGCCATAGTAGTTTATAAAGTTTTGTGATTTCCTGGATAAATCAAAATCTTCAGAAGTGTGTCTAATATTATTACCTCAGTCATCAGACACACCCCACAATCAAGACTTATTGTGCACTCTCTCAACTCCCTGCGGAGCAATTCAGCAGGTGCTACTTTACAGTGCACTCAAGCTTTATTGACCTTCATTTTTTTTTTTTTAAAGATCCCTGACTAATAAATGGGCAAGAATGAGAAACCATCACAAAGTTAATCCATTCAGGACTGATTGGTTTTGTTATAACATGTATTCTCTATTAACCCTAGTTCAATTTTCGGGATCAGTCCTGAATGGGTTAAAGGGACAGTCCGCCTTTTGCAAGCCAAAGTTGCGAGGTTATTGTCTTACATGAAAGAAAATGTCATTTACCAGCTTGCCTGAACAAATTAGGGCTTGAAGCATCCTTTTCATGGAGTTATAATTTGTTATAAACCTCCAAATTATAAAACGCGCAACGTCTTTTATTGTCCCATTCATGATCCTTCGCCCGTCTGTAAATTTATCTCTGCACGCCCATATTATACTCGGGGGTCCGTGGCCGGAGTGAGAGGCGGCCTGGCCCACCCATACACACATTACAATACTGTACTGTTCAGCCTACATTGCACTGATAATGTGTAAGGCCCATGTCAAAAACGCTTGGCACACAGCGGTTGCCGAGCTGATATTGCATGTCGGGCTTGTAAATGGCCTGGCCCAGTCAGACTGTGGATTATCATTCCTTATATAACACCTTAGAATGTTTGTGCAATGTGATTGGTTGAATTCATGTCACATGACATTCGTGGAAATGCTCTATTGCACGATTTTGACGTCATAATCGTGCAATATAACTTTTATTTAGTTCTATTGCACGATGTTGACGTCATAAACGTGCAATGGAACTTATGTAGTCGTTTTGTGCAAGCGCCAGCGCGCGTTAAAAATAACTGCACGCATTGCGCAGATTTTTCATTCAAGACCAAACGCATTAACAAGCATTACGCACTTCAAGGCGGCTGTGTGCTGAGAATTGAAGTTTGCATTAAGAAACAAGCGCGCAGAGCTTGTCAGACCTGTGCCAGGGGTGGTAAAGTGTGAATTCCCCAAAATATAAAATAAAAAGGATCTATTTAAGGATCTATTTTAGTTTTTACACCTAGGTTTTTTCCACTCGGCTTGCAATGGTACGAATATTTTCATTCGGTGAAAGATGGAATGTTCCAAAACAACTCGGCTCCGCCTCATTGAATGGAACAACATTCCATCTTTCACCTCATGCAAATATTCGTACCATTGCACTCAAACATTCATTATTTGTATAACGTTACAATAACTACGCAGCTGAAAAGTACTAGTTATGCATGTCGAGTGGTTCGATTTGCGATGGGGTCACGGCGGGGAGTTTACGCTAAGCTCTCAGTTACTTTGCCTAATCAGGCTACGGGGCTATACGTAGACAGAGTTTTTTTTTTTTATCAACTGGTTACTTGTTTCGAGGTTTAGCACGCATAAATCAGAATAAAATATTCCAGACTATCTGTGAAGATGCCGTTTTGTTTGTATTTCCCTCACGTCCGCATATTGCGTGTATATCAAAACCCCGCTTCTGTAATTTGATTTCACAGACGTCCACTTCCCTGGTTATACTGCATGACATGTTTAGTGTTCCACAGACTTTGAGTGCACGCCAAACTGCCTGTGTTTGCCGTGTGCAACTAAATAAAACAACCTATTTTGGCACTTATTCCATAGTTGATGACTTGTAAACTAGGTCTGCAGAAAAAAACTGATTTTAGGCTAATTTTCTGATGCCAAATCTCACTTAGCAGCCAGTTTACGCCCCGCCCACATTTAGGGTCCGACATCAGCAGCGTGATTGACACTTAATCGGCTTTTGTTAGATTACGTCAACTAGAGAATTTAGAGAGGCGTCGTGTACAGAGACTATGGGGTGAAATTCTTTAGATGACGTCACACCAATAGAGGGCAGCATAATCGATTTTGGCGATTTAAAAGGGGCGTTCCCAGGACAATTAGATATTTACTAATTACCCAAAAATTGATTGATTTCATGGGAAATGACTGGCAAATTATTTTTCTTGAGGAAAAATTACATATAGAGAGCCTAATTGTGTAATGATGGTCGAGACCGCATAAATGACCAGCTACAAGTTGTCCAGGGGATGTGGGGGGGGGGGGGGGGGGTGGGGGGTTCAAACTCCCGAAAAAAGATCATTTTTTGGTCAAAGGGGGGTGGGGGTAAGAACCCCCCCCCCCCCCCCCCCCCTGGGTACGCCTGTGCTTAAAAGTATAACAAACATTTTAATTTGAGAGAGGCTTCTTTTTTTTTTAAAGGTTTACTGAATTGTCGATTTTGGAAAAAACTGCACTTTTAAGAAGAAATGTATGTTTTACACACTTATTGAAGTCATTCACTTCTTTCAGACGTCTTTCATAGTTACTGAGACGAAGGCATGTATTCCAGCATTCTCTGAAGATTGGCATGTCAACGGGATCGGCGCCCTCTATCACTCCTACACCGTCAGGCTTGAAGTTCATCTCTTGAACCTGCAACAATAATACATGTGTTTTAAACTTAAATAAATGAATGAAATCTAAATCCAAATCATATATGACGCACATCACTTTACGTATATTGTACAAATACAGTAAAACTTGTGTATAGCGTCCTCTTAGGGACACAAGAAAAGTAGCCACTGTATACAGGTGACCAATTGCCCACGGGAACCAGTTGGGCCCTGTATCTAGTAGGGAACGGGTTAAAATGTTCCATCGCATTGTTTTTCTCTTGATAAGGGATCACTTTCAGTGGCCACTATACGCAGGTTTGCTCCAAGACTGTTGGCCACGTCACATTTGCAGTACTGTTAACAATTATATTCATTTGATACTTGATACTTGATGCGATAATCCCAGGGTTAGGGTTAGGGTGTTGTGTGTCATACGGAGGTGCCATGGTGTATACATACAATTTACCTTGTATTTACAATAATATAGGGAGTAAATGGTGCAAGTAAAAAGATGGGTCCATTTTTAAGTAGATGTGACCCAGGAGGAGGCTGCATAGTTATGATGACTGATAAGGCAGACTCTCTAAATGCAGCCAGGCTGTTGATGTGGACCACTGGTTGAGGCAGTTGGTTCCAGATACGTATTATAATGAGTTTATTAATGCTGTCATACACACAAAGACACAAGACTCCTACAGCATTGTCAGATGTTTAAGTCATCCATTACCAGGGGAAATGTATTACTCAGCAACATAACAAATAACAATATTTAACAATGTTGACCTAGCTATGCACACAAGTCACTCCCTTCAGACAAGGATAATGTGTTGGTCAATCACAAAGACACAAGACTTAATGGGGGTGTTTTCACAAATGTGTTTCACGAATGTCTCCGTAATTATGGAGATATTTTGTTTGAATGAAAAGCGTTACAGAAACACACACACTAACAAAAAATGTGCGCATATAAAAAGGCAAAATCTAATTATTACTAAGTGGGCATGGTTCTCACTACCAACGCACACAATTTACACCTGAAGTACTCCAAATTATAACAAATAATTAACCAACAATCACACTCAGATTCTGAATAAGATAACGTCATATTTTCTTCCCTCTACTAACTATGCAATACCCGGTCTAGGTAGCTGTGCCAATGTACACTATACGTAAAAAAAAAAAAAAATAATATATAGCATTGATAGACTGCCATGTATCTAGGTGCCCTATTCAGAGGCGCATTTTTACCCTTGGTCATCAGGTATGTTCAAACCCGCACATTTATCTTGTGCACCATCTCAACTCCCAGGGGAGCATACTAGCCCAAGCTACCCTATGATATAGAGCGCTACAGGCATACATGCATACCTGTTTAGTAGGGATGCCAGTAGCAGCTGCTACCTCCGACATGATGTTTTCCATGATTGCATGACCATCCGGCACACCAGCCCCTCTCATGGCGACATTTGGGAACAGGTTGGTACGACAGGGGTATCCTCGTCTTCGGTAAGCAGGGAACATGTACATGACACCCATCAGAAGCATGCAGCTACGTACAATCTGATAAACAAAATATTGCATACATATTTTTAATTCTTTCCAAACATTCAAGAGGAGGAGGCAAATCAAGCCTACTGCTCTATGTATATACGATATGCAGAAAACGCCTCATTATTTGGGTATATAGATACCCAAATAATGAGGCGTTTTCTGCATATCGTATTCAGAATGAGGCATCCACACGTAAAAATACAATGATCATGAGTTTCATTCAGAATTATTTTTGTTGAGGAAATCTGTCTTTATCATCAAAGCAATTGATTACATTCGTAAACAAATTTAACTCAAACTCTTATAGATAATCTTGAATATTAGTTGAACTACAAACGTCATCTACCTGCAATACATGCACAAGTTTCTCTGTAAACAAAAAAGGCTTAAAAAGCTTTGTAAAACTTGAAAAAGCTATTAGGTGATTGACTGACTAATAAGCACATCCACTTAATCCCACATACAATCTTAATTAAATTGCGGAAATACATGTATATTAAAGCAATGTTTTTTGGGGGCACTCACCCAAATGGTGAAGAAATTAGAATATCCCCCATTGGCGTATAATTTGATATCACATGCCAGGATGCGCCCATCTTTGCGGTATCCAACGCGATAGTCTGCATGAAAAGGATGGCGCCCTCCCGTGATCAACATGTCGGTGGAACGGTATAGTCGTAGGCGTACCGGACGTCCAAGCCTATGGGAACGATTTGTATTTGGATATAAAAACTACATGTAAATCTGTTTGTAGAAGTCAGGGGTTCAATTCCCAATCACAGCGCATGTATTCCCCTGTGAGGCAGTTTTATCATTATTTGCCGCTCTCAACCCATTTTAATTGGTGCCGGACAGGAATGCATTCTTTGGACTTCTTGAAGTGCCTTATTAGCAAAGCTCGATGAAGTGTACAAATAAAGCAGATGTGCCTAGCGTATTTCAAACAGGCTACATAATTGATTTCATAGTTATACATATTAAATAATGAGTATTATTAGTATCAATACACAATATGTTATATTGCGCTTTGGGAGCGCCGACAAGGCCAAGCCATGGAATTTGTTGGCAAAAATACCAAGTTATCATATTTATCTAATTGCTCTGCTGTTATCCAAATTGCTCTTCCAGACACATGTTTCAATGATGTAATTTTGCATAGTCAAACCTATGTACAGTAACCACCTAAGGGAAACAAGAAATGTGCCCACTTTTAAAAAGACATGTGACCTCTAACTTCCATTACACTGTTTTTCTGTGCAGGGGATCACTTTACGTGGCCACTGTAGGCAGGTTGACTGCTCATGGCAGGTTGCCATTAAACACATTCAATGGTATTTGTACTAGGCTGTATAGGGGGCTATAATATATATTATATCATTAGTTACAACTGAACATGTATTATCAGTATCATTATCAGATTTGTTGGCATATTAGAGAAAATTTGAGAAATTGATGTGAAAATATATTCATCAACCAGAGTTTGATATGGTTCACGGCTTTTGCCTACTTACTTCTTTGCTGCTATAGCACAAGCCACGTAGCTTTCATTACGTAAATCTTTCCCCCCAAAGGCCCCTCCAACGCGCTTGGTGCGACACGTGATCCTGTTCCGCGCTACTCCAAGTGCAGTTGCCGACGCTGTCTATAAAAAGACCAAAAAAAAGACAAAAAAAAAAGAAGCAAGGAATCATATACTCAAACACGTAATGAGCGATATTCACCAACTGACTTTGTACATAGTTATAACTTATAACAGTGGATAATTCAAAATCAGAACATAAAATTCAATCATAAAATATCGTTTAAACAAAGGGAAATTCGAAAAAACGAAACCTGCTCCATGTTTCTATTGAGAATGCGAATACACCAAGGTATGCATGAACCACTAGAGTTCTAAGTAAGATTTGGGGATTTGGACAATGTTACAAGATCCATTCAAACTGTAGTAGGTTTTTACCTGTATACCAGTCTGATATTGTGTGGAAGCATAAATGTCCATCTCCTCATCCTCTCCAGGCGTAGCAACACAGCAGTGGGTCTCCAGGTAGAAGTGTTCCTGGCCTCCAAGATCGAAGCTCCCTTCCAGGATCCCGTCTGCCTCCTGCATGCTCCCTTCGATGTCTCCATGAACAAACTCTGTCTCCTCTCCCAAGAAGGAATTCTCTTTGATAGCATCCTAGGCAATACAAAAAAAAGGATTACAATGGAGGGGGAAACATACAGTTTAACCTGTTAACCCATTTCCTTTAAGATTCTGATATCCCCAATCACTTTGTACATCGCCAGCAAGGTTCCAGTAAGCAACAGGTTATACATATATGCTCCTTCGATAATATGGCCTCCCAGGAGCCGTTTCAGTCCAGGATCCATCCTACCTCCTGGAGCTCCCTACGGTCTCCATAGAAAAATGTGGTTTCCTCCCAAAAAGGATTTATCAACCTTTGATTGCACTTAAGCAGAACAAGAAATTGAGAATTACCCAAGGCATGAAACACATGCTCCCGTCATGGCCTTCGAAGCACAGTCTTCCTACAGGATCCCTTCTGCCTCCTGCATGCTCTTTTCCATGTCTATATGGACAAACTCTGTCTCCTAAAACTTATAATTTACACCAAAGAGGAAACATCTAACTAGAAGTGACAGAATTATGCTCTTGATTATCAGTACCGAAACAAGCAAAAATGCTATCGTTATTAGCTTCCCTTGAAGCTTACCTTGAGGGTCAAAATGACCGGTTGTAGATCCTCATACTGGACTTGCACCAGGCTGGCTGCCAGCGCTGCAATCTCATGTGATGTGGCTACCACTGCTCCAATGGCTTGACCAACGCAATGAACCTATTGAGACATATGGAAAAGTTGAATAAACACGAAATTCCTCACAAGATACTGTATAGTACACCACAGTTGAACAATAATGTGTTTAGCGTTTAGCACTCACTATAAAATAAATATAGAAATAATTTCCTGAAAACATACAGATTTCCTAAATTATGCAAATAATTGTCTTTGTCATATTTAAATTGAAGGTACCATCGTATAACAAAAAGTATTGTCTTTTATACAATATGTAATCATTGCTTATCATTCAAGGTATATAATTGAAAATATGATTACAAGTATGACACATTTTCCAATCATTGTCATTATTTTTTAATTGCAGTTTCAATTGCAATTATCTTTAATTGATAACAAAAATGTATTGGAATATTGCAAATGAACTCCAGAACCAAAACATAATAAGCCTGTGTTGGTCTTTGAGTGGTGGTTCCTATTATAATCTTGCATACTGTATCATATACCTTCTCAGTGGCAAAAAGCTCGTGGCCTGGGTGAAGTGTATTACTTCCTGTCACATCAGAATGGTCAATGTATGTCTCCACCCCGTCCAGAGCCAGGGCACAGCTAGGATCCACAGAGCTATGTAGTATCAACAGATAAAATGAAAACAATATTGCTAGAAATCATTTTCGTTCATACGGAACATACAACAGTGGTGAAGCAACATAAGGGGGGGGGGGGGGGGGGGGTGGGAGGCGGTGGGGGTACATGCCTCCCCTCAATAATTTGAAAAAACAAACAAACAATTAAAGACATAAGGGGAAAAGTCTTTAAAAAATACCCCCAATCATCTTGCGTGCCCCCCCCCCGTTTAGTCCAATCATGCTACGCCACTGACACCCCAGTCATGTGACCGTGTTTAGCCAATCAACGACGCGTATTTTACTATCAGATGTAAGTTTTAAGATTTAAGTCAGATGATATATCATAATATCAAATAATTACAAGTCAGGGATCCTTGTAACCAGCATAGTGTCATGGTCGACTTCAGTTACAATAGGTTTCAACCCTTACCATAACCACCTCCCCGCACATTTGGAATTGGAGAGATTATCCCCCCCCCCCCCCAAAAAAAAACAAAAAAAAAACTTTTTCATATATCATGAAAACATTATATTTGCTTGGTTTCATAGCTTAATTAATACATTTAACAAGGTTGATCGATTTTGTTAGTTTATAGTGTAATCAACACAAATTTAAGTTGTCAAAATAACATAAGGTGTGTTCGCAAAGCTACATGTACATGTAAGTAAGAAACACAATTTGAGTTGAAATTATATAACAACATTAACACAAAAACATTAACAATATAATAATGTTAGTACTAGCAATATTTGTTTTCCAATAAATTTTGTTAAAGGGATAGTTGAGTTTTGGTATAGAGGGCGCTACACAAAATAATTTGTTGGTGAGATAATGAAAAACCGAGTGTCAAATTTGAAAGAGCATACAGTTCTAATGACAGAATAAACTTGATTTGATCAAAATCGATTCAGAGTCGGCTGAAATATTCATAAATATAACCTTTTGTAAATATTATAGGGCCCCACAATAATTCAATAATTTTGAACCAGCCGTTGAAAAAAGAAATTGCGTACACTTTTGAAAAAGTTACAAAAGATGTTTTTTTAATATTTGTTGGTGATCTCTCTATTCAATCATTATTTTAACAAAACATCACATGCACAATTGTTAACTAAAAATGGTTGAAACCAATAAGTTTTTAGAGAGCGCCCTCTTGAGTTTTAACGGCTCTTTTTGAATGATAACAAGCTTTTTATTTAGTCTTTTGTAATTTGGTATTCCTTTCGAGCATGGTGGAGTTATAACTAATAGTTTGTAATGTAATGGTGTAGGTTTTGGTTACTAACATTCAGTTTGACCAAAACTGTACTCTCTTTACCAAAACTCAACTATCCCTTTAAAGAGACTTAGTAACATTGTCCAAATCCTCAAAACTTACTTAAAATTCAAGTGGTTCTCTCCTTATATTCATATTAATAATAAAAGCACGGCACAGGTTTCGCTTTTTCACATTTCCATTTCGTTAACAAATATTACGATTGAAGTGTTCAGGCGTTAAATTGTCTACGGGATAATGTCATGCCGTGTACACAGTAAGTGCAATGAGTTAGTAAATATCATATTTCTTTTTTTTCTTATATCTCAGCCAAAAAATATCTAATTAACGTCATATGTTCACACATTACTTTGTGGATATATCAGATCACACCAATACACATTCTATTAATCATTCATCACTTTTTGCATTTGTCAACAAATTTACTAAATCCCTTTAAAACTGAAACACAGTAGTTTAAATGAAAGAACCCTTTGAAAGTTGTTCTGCATCTAAATATGTCACTGAAAACGTAGTCTACATATGATATGAACAAACTCAAAATACTCAAAATATACTAGATGCTCTTACACATTGCCACAATTCCACAAAATTACAAGATTACCACCACCTCCAGACCTCCATACGAGTACCCCGCACATCTGCACTATCTAGCTCAAAAACACCCATCTGGATTATGACTATACACTACTAGTGGGAATAAGTAATAAATAATAATAACACAAATAATAATAATAATAATAATAATAATGATAATGATAATGATGATGATGATGATGATGATGATGATGATAATAGTACAATTATAGTAATAATAATATTAATACGACTTATAAGCCTTATAAGTATAATAATAATATTTATATTAGTTATTATAATGATGATATAAATAATAATGATAATAATAATAATGATAATCCCAAATCCAAGTGACCTATACTAGCACCACTGAACATACAATTTCGCCACATCCGGGGGGTAGTTGTCTTGGGGGTAGTTATCTTGAGGGGTAATTGTCCTGGGGGGAATTGTCTTAGGGGGTAATTGTCCGGGTGGTAGTTGTCCGGGTGGTAGTTGTCCGGGGGTAATTGTCCACGGGGTAGTTGTCCTAAAATCGGTTGCACGTTCGGTAATACCTGTACAACCCAAAATGTTGAGTCAGGCAGAGGCTTCGTTTTTGGAAGGGTTTACAAGAAAGTCATAAACAAATTTTTGAGGTTATGCAGCAGCTAGTATACATTTCACTTTTATTTGATGCATCCAAGTTTGTTTTTTGTTGTGAAACAAAGTGTTTGCTTATAGGATGAAGTGTCCTGTGTCATATTTGTTAAGCAGCAAAACACAGCAACATGTATTGTGTAGCATATGATTACTAAGAAAGCAAGCCATTAGACATTCAACAAACAAAGTAAGTGAAGTTGTTATAAAGATGACGAGGTATGCATTTAATGATTCAAAATATATTTAAAAATCACAAAGACAATTTCTACTTATTTGGATGCAGATTGAAGGAGTCATGAAGAACATTCTGGCAGACTGAAGGGATTTAATTAACTTTATTTTGTATCTTTAACAAATGCAAATGAATAGTAAAGATCAATAGTGGCTCATATCCTAAGATGACCACTATTGATATCTCCCCCCGAAAGGACAAAATTATAATCTTTATTTCTGTTAAAAGGGTAAAAGGCAAGGATGAAAAGATGACTGCAGTATGTTCCTGTATTAGCATTAAGATGCATGCAGGGTTATCGTGGGTAAAAAGCTGCTTTCAAACAATGCAACAAGTAAGAATTTACTTACATGATGTTTGCGTGGGCTCTGGAGCTCAGGACCATAGCGAGATGTAACTCACCTGCATTATATTGTACATTTTAATAGCGTCATTATTTTTAATATACTGTTATGATTTTATCATTTTAAAATAAGAGGTCACCACGGATTACTCAGTTAATTAATATGCACATGATTTGTCTTTCATTGCAATTTGCGCTCAATAAATGTCTAGTATTATTATTGATAATTTATCTCCTTTGGGTGATCTTCATTGTCAAGTTTGACACAAGTATAAAATGAGTGATTCATTATATCATAATAATTCATTTATTGAACTAAAACACATGGATTATCAGTATTCTCACCTTCTGTAAGTGGGATATCATCGACGTATGACGCCTCCCCTGAACATTGCTGTAGGGCAGCTCTATGGACGATGGGTCTACCCAGGGGGTCATTATCAGGCTGGTCCCGAGGGGGAGGCTAGGGTAGGCGGATAAGAAAACAAATATATTATGCGCTCTATCAATCTTGCCACACCAAATCTAAAATGTACAGACATTCCAGATATTGCAACTTTCTTCCCCTCTGTTTAATAAAGTTTTGCTACTGTTCCCATTTGTCTGTATATAATGTCTGATATATAATTAGACAAACTCACATAATCATGGTAATTCATAAACTAACCAAATCAGTTCATGAATTATGCCTATTGAAATCGACTCAGCAAATATTCACCTATTCCTACAAATATTTTGTAGCCTGTTAAGGACAATTTGTTTTGTGTACTATATCATAAGTTCTATACAGACTGTCACCCGAGTTATCTCAGGCATCATCCTCAATTAATCATCATTCCTCCCTCTTAACGTACCCCACTCCTGGCCTTTCATACCTGATAGATCTGTGTGCTGATGGGGCCGTCCGTGTTGTAAGAAGCAAAGAGACTAGGATCAGACAACTGACCATGGGCAAAGGGGCCGGTCAGAGCCTGCCAGAAAAATAACCACAAAATGTTGTCATCATTATCATCATCGTCATCATCATCATCATCATTATCATCATCCATATTTAATAATATTTTAAATCTCAATTGTGCAATTCATCAACACAACACAAGAGCTCAGGGGAATGTACGTCTACCATTGTATAAATATAATTTCTCAAGAACTACCATTACCTTTGTAGGATCAAAAAGCTGGAATATGGTACCAAATGAATTAAAATTGTGTCCAACATTATCCAATTTTAAAAAGAAATTCAAATTGTATATTATGCTGTGCAATCACTCTTAGAACTGTAAACAAACTCTTTTAGTTTTTATCTCCCCTCCCCCTCTCTGTTTACTTTCTCTCTCACTACCTCCCTCTCTGTCTCTCTAATCCCTATACATGTATTCATTATCCAGTCTTTTGTTAGTTTCTCGGGGACTGCCCTAGATAAGCCTTTATTTTGGCTTTTGGTTATCCCCCCACATTCAAATACGGTTTATACTTTTCCCCCTTACTTCTGTATTTTCAATCTATGGTGTCTTTTTTTTTTTTTTTTTTTTTTTTTTCTTCTTTTTTTTTCTTTTTTCTTTCATGCCTTACTTGTTTGTATATAATTATGTAAATGTATATTTGCAGTAGTAATTGTTATGTATATGATATGTTTTTGTATTCTTTGCTTTTACATTGTATTTAAACTTTGAATGTGGAAATAAAATAAAAATCAAATCAAAATCAATCATCATCATCATCATCATCAATATTATCGACTGTGTTGCTGACTGGGTTGTCTGAAGTGTGTGATGCCTCAAGACTTGGATGAGCCAACTGACCATGGGAAAAGAAACCAGTCATTAAAGCCTGCAAGAAAACAATCAAGACATTCTTTCACTTATTTCCAGACTAAAATCACTAAAACAACACAAGTCGGAAAAGCCCATTTCATAAAACACTTTCAATTGTTGTAAGTGTCCAATTATTGTAACTATTTGGTCAACAGCCAATTAGCATGGATCATAACAGCCTTTGCCATGATAGTGACAATAATTGTACACTTACAACAATTGCAAGTGGTTTATGAAATGGGCTACATGTTTTTTCTTCATAGTCCTGCTACATGTATAGTTGTTTTATTTCCCCAAAAGAACCGTTTTGGCATAAAACAATCAGCGATATGACTAATCATCAGCTTGACTGGTTGACTGTCAGGTTTGAATCATTGTGGAAACTGAGGAGGCAGGTTGCCATGAGGCTCTTTTTAATCCTGGCCAACATCCAAGATAATTGGTCGATAAGAGTTGGTAGGATTTTAGCCAAGATGGCGTGAATGGAATACAGAGAGAGACTGGATATAATCTTTGGCAAAACTTTAACAATTTAACTGATTATTAGCTTACCGTTTGGATGTCTGTTGGGTTGTAGGAACCTTGACAAAGAACCCTACGGAGGCAGGTTGCCACGAGGCTCTGATGATAATTGGTTGACATAATAATTCATAGGTGGATGAATAATTGGAGGATATCAGCCAAGATGGACAAGATGAAACCTTCAAGAAACTTAAATGGTTTTAAGCTTACCTCCTGGTTGCCTGTGAGGTTAGACACCTTGACGTAGAATCTGAGGAGGCAGGTTGTCATGAGACTCTGTCTGTACTCAGCTGACATCCCTAGCTTGTGGTCTGGAGTGGGAGGATTTCAGCAGATACAGACTGGATGACATCCTGAAGAAAACTCTGGTTCCATGACCTGTAAGTAATGCGTGAATAATGATATACTGATAAGCCGAAATAGACAAATTTTTGAATGATGCCCTCAACAAAAAAGAACAAATGACAGATAACTACATACAGAACTTTACATGATGAGCTCAGGTCAAGCCATAACAATATGCAGATCTGATGTATGTGATTCCAGATCACTAGTCACTGTCCAACAGTGGTATAGCAAAATAAAGTGGACAATTTGACAAAAACATTTAGGGAAAAATACTAAAAAATGAAGAAATTAATTCACATTGAGTGTGTCCCAAACCAAGTCAAACCCTGCCGCTGCTGTTATTTCGGAGATTTAGTGTTGCTGGTCATGGTGGCTACTCTTATGCCCGATTCGACTGGTTCTCATTCGGATTGGCTCAGTTTCCAGTGCCTCGCGAGTCGCGACACACATTTTGCCAGTCGAAGGACAGTCGGATGCCAGTTGGGACCGATCCAAAACGATGAAACTGATCTGACCGACCGGGCCCACCTCTAGCCTGATTGAAACCAGTCAGATCGGGTCGAGTCAGCTCTGTCTGCAGATGGCTTTAGATCGGCATCAACCCCCCCCCCCCCAACCACAAACACAAATTTCACAAAGGTCATTGACCTTATGACCCTAAAGTTCAAAGGCCATGGAACATTCACTGCATTGAACAGCAGGCATACTCACTCTCCAATCAGAGTGTTGCACGTCTTGGTGGCTACTCCTGGATCAACTCCTCCAAACACAAGACACAGGTCACTGACCTTAACGTTCATAGGTCATTAACCCTATGACCCTAAAGTTCAAAGGTCATGGAACATTCATTGCCTTGAACAACAGGCATACTCACTCTCCAATCAGAGTGTTGCACGTCTTGGTGGCTACTCTCGGCTTGGCATCAACTCCTCCAAACACAAGGCAAAGGTCACTGACCGTGTGACCTTCAGGGTCAAAGTTCACTCTGAACCCACACGTTATGGCAGTAGCGCAACCATGGTGACGCTGGGCAACTTTCTGGCTGAAGATGAACTCATTCTGTTTAAATAAATCATTAAAAAAGACATTACACATAAATAAGTTGACAAGCCCAAATAATCAATTGCATGTTTCCATGCAGAGTGATCAGATATTCAACGGGCGAGATCTAAAGAGGGAGAGGGGACTATAATGGCACCTAGCTATTAATATCCATACCATTCTTGAGGTATAATACATATATGTAGCCTGGTGACACAAAAACCTAATTTTGGTAACCAAATGAGAAGTTGAAAAGTTGAAAATTGTTAACATTGTCAATACCGTGACTATTTTTTTAAACATTTCTTAACACTGCTAGGATTGAAAGCTAGGCTGTATACGACTCTCATTTTACCACATTGACGATTGTTTAGTAGACAAGCAGTTTTCAGCAGTATTTTCCAAATTCTTAACACTTTAGTTTAACTTTATTGTTCTCAAAGTTAAAGAATGTATACATCAGTGAAATTCGAGATTTCAGAGAATGAAAAACATTTCAAAATCAAAAAATTCAAATATTTTAATTAAATTAACATTGGGGGATAAAAAGTAACACATTATGATGAATGAATCATGTATATTTTAGCTAGATTAACAAACCTGTTGTGTGAAGGGGATGTGGATAGACTGTATGATCTCACCAGGCTCTAGGATGGACTGGTTGGGCTGAGGGAAGAAGTCTTTGTCGAGGGGCACAGTGCGTCGCTTGCCTGGTAAATACACACACACACAGATAATACAATCAGCTATCCTGTCAAGTAAAGAGGCACTCATTGAAATTCAATAACTATGGGAATACATAATTACATAGGTCAAACTAATTATCACATTTAAAATTTCATAATAGCCTATTTATTTTCAAATTTTCAAACAAAGTTATTGTCTGGAATAGTAAGGAGTACTTGTTAAAAAACAAACATTTTTTGATGTAATGTTTGGATACATACTTAAGATCAATGTGTTATATACTCCGCAAAAAAAGAAACTGGACACTTGTATAAGTTGAAATATTTCATATTAATGTATGATAGAGTGTACATTATCATATATCAAATTAAAGGGATTTTAGTCCTCTACCTGCAGGGTATAAATTAAAGGTGTAATCGTTCATGCATGAAATGCCATGGTCAATTAACAATAGCAAGGTCTGTTTTCGAAAATAGCAAAAACAATGGAGGACCACACCATTCGACTGAAATGATAGTAAGCGTTTCACTTAAAAGAAGATGTGCGGGGCAAGTAAATTATGACACTATTCAACTTATTGCTATGAACAAACTCTGAAAATTCAAATTTGTCAATAAAACAGGGCCAGGTTATGAAAGCATCATCATACTGGTCTGTAATAGAGGCATGAAGCTTGTCTGTTTCATGTGTCCCCTGCAATTTTAACCATAGTTACCTATAGAAATGTCATGTTAAAGACTGCCCAACTGTTTGACCAAGGGTGACATCAGGTTTTGAAGATCTTTTGACTACGTTAGAATTCTTGAGAAGAATTTATACCATTTTTCATGCTGAAATAAGATCACAAACTGTGGTTTCGACTAATAAACCTTTGCAATGGAATTCCCTATTTTGTTACTTTTGGATGAAAATAAAACCTATAACGTTCACAATTTGTCTTCATTTATACTTTTTATTGAGATGAAGATAGAAAAGGTCAAATTTGCAATGAAACATTAAGCCATGTCATGAATATAGCGTTTTAGATTATGCTTATCAACATTTATATTGTTGAGTGGATGTTCAATTTTTGCTATTTTTGAAAACAGACCTTGGTGTGGTTAATTGACCATGACAAGTCATGCATGAATGATTTCATCTGAATTGTATGCCAATATTGAAGAGGGTCATTTTATCTTTAATTTGATATACAATATCATATATTTTATCGTTGATGAATATGAAATATTTGGTCTCATACAAGTGTCCAGTTTCTTTTTTTGCGGAGTATATATTAACAGGTCTCAAAACAAAAATGTCTACAATATCTCAAATTAAATTTATTTGGATCTAGAAATACGAAAACCTTCATGATTAATCAACCCATTAAATTTGGATGATGAGGATAAAATCAGACATCAATTAACTTTTTTTGCACAAGGCAAACATGACTCCTTTTTAATGAAAATCTCACACATCATTCTCAAAAACACTACAATGATATTGGTCAATTATTTTCTCAAATATCACGACTGAGTCTCAAATATCACTTTGGGGAAAAATACAGGGTGGCAAAAAAAACACGTAACGGGTCACTTCCCAAAATGTAGTACCAACATTATTATGTCCATCGGACAGGGTCTCTTTTCCAATGAAAAACGATACCAAGAACAGTAATTGGTGTTTTTGTTTTAAGACGCTGTGAGTGAGACCATGTCAGGTGCCCATTTTTGTCAATTTTTACCAAGTCAGTGCCAGCGAAATCGCACTTCCTGCTCGTCATACCATTGAACGACCATGCCCATTCTCTCGGCACAAGGCTGAGTGCACACTTACAATGGCGTGCGGATTGCTCGTTATTACGGGCAGTAAGTGCGATTCATCAGGCAGTGACTTGGTGGAAATTGAAAAAAATGGGAGCCACTCACAATGCCCTAAAACAAAAACTACACAACCTCTGTTCTTGGTATTGTTTTTCATAGGAAAAACACCCTATCAGATGGACATCATTATTTTGCCACTATATTTTGGGAAGTGCCCTGTTCCGTTTTTTGGGGGCCACCCTGTATAAAGTCAATGGACCACTATAAACTGATCAATAATACCTACTTCCTGCCTTGACCAGAGTGACTGTTGTTCTAGTTGCCATGAGAACGACACACAGGTCTGAATCACCCGTTGCCAAGGCAACGCTCCCTCCGATGGTCTATTGGGAGTGACAAGAGAGAACATAATATTTAATTCAATTCAATATTTTATTGCTTCAACTCGATGAAAAGTTGTCTTGGGTTCGGAAAATCACAAATTCATTATAAACACAAGAATTAATTATAATCAATAATTAAATGCATTTTAAAAATATCTGAACGTCAATTATTTATACAAATTATATGTTGTCAAGCCCCATTTTAAACATGATAAAACAATATAAATAATATGTATTGAATATTTATTTTATGCAGTCTGAGGCAGTATCAAGCTCAGACGGAATAAATCCAACAAGCATAATTGATTTATTTTTGCTTTTTTTAATGTAGTTGCATGTAATCAGTTTTGTGAACAGAAACTGTATTATATCTCACATTTTGTTTGTTTGTGCAAATGTATGTTTTTTTTCATGACGGAGGGAGTTTAGAGCCTGTGTTCTTGGGTTGTCCTACAATCATAAGGACATATGGTCATTGGTCACTAGTCCTGGTAAGGACATGTGTTTCATATACTGTCTGGAACGACCGAGCATGGTGGCTTAGCAGTTAGAGTGTCCTCATCATACATGGGAGGTCCCGGGTTCAGACCCTGACCGAGTCATACCAAAGACTTTTAAAATGGTACCTTCTGCTTTCTTGCCAGACGCTCGGGCATTTATAGAAAGGAGAAGGAAAAGTTAATCACAAGCTCCTTCTGTAACTTACGTGTGGACTAGGGCCAATGAATCGGAGATAGGGGCCGCCTATAATGCCACATTGGCACGGGAAGGACTTGTATAATGCTGTCTGGAAAGAGTTTTGTGGGGGAGGGAAAGGGTGGTATAAGGGGCTCAATGTTTAATAATTAAAGAGTTTTGTAGGGAAGACCTGTGTAGGGTGGAAAGATTTCTCATTTGCCCCCGTTACTTACAGCCACATTGCGAACCTGCTGTCCTGCAAACCACTCAATCATTTCAAGTAGTGCGCCTACAAAGCGAGACTGATGCTCTGGAAAGAAAATAAAAGAATAATGATTTCTTAAAGAAGAATGGATTTGAAGATAAAAAGAGGGAAAATATACACACGTTTCAAACTTTCATCAGAATGCCAATGGTCTTCTAATTTAATAAGGTATACAAATTTGTAATTGACAACTACCGGAGTTATATATTTTAAGTATAATACATATGACCATTCATCTTGAACTGAACAGGAAAGGAGTGTTGCTGATCTAGTCAACCTTCAGCATACATGATCTAGACCAGTGTTTAACCCTTACCAGGCCGGGGGGGAGGATAAATTTACATAATTAATTACAAATTGATTATTTTCAAAAAAATAACAGTGCAATATCTTGTAGATTAGGTTGCAAGCTATCTCCGAGCCGAATTTTGTGGCGGCCGCGCGTTCGGCGGCCAAGATCTCGGGGGGGGGGGGGGGGGGGGGGGGGGATCCTTACCTGGGTATTTGTCCACAAGTCCCTTGAGGTATTCTTCTAGCTGGCTGACTGTGACTGCTGACCCTATGGTCACTCCGGACTCACAGGAAGTTATTTCACTTAGTTCCTTGACCCCACGTCTAGGGGAAACAAATGTAGCTTCTGCTCTGCCATACTTATGTATTCCTCCTATGAGGCACATTAAAAGTAGTGGATAGATGGTATATAATGCATTATTTGATGACAGAAAAGGTAGACCTACTGTATCAAAAACAGAGATTAATATTGTGAAATTCCATAAGATATATGAGAAACATGAGAGACATATGAGAGACGTATGAGAAAACATTGAAGTGCATCGGGCTCAAAGCCATGTTTAAAATTAATTCCCATAGAATATATTTTAACAGAAAGAAATCATGAACAATTTTTCTGAGGGAACCAGTATTCAAGTCCCTCTTTAATTTAACTGTCAACCAATGCAAGACTGGTCCTTAAGATACTGGGCTGGGGACTATGTATTATGTATGCTATAACAACAAACTTAATTAAAACTGAACAAACCGATTAAAAAGATGTACATAAAAAAAAAGTATTACACTATAGCTATGAGCAGATATCAGCCGGTAAATTATCATACCAGTGTTCCCCACAATGAGTTGGTGCGGATGGATCATCAGCCAAGAGTTGCAGCAACTCTTCCAATGTTGCAGCAACAATCCACCTGTCGGAGCCTCTGACAAACGTCTTGGTCTGATTGTACTCCTCAATGTTGACCTGCCGAGTGAAAACACAGATGGAAGAAAGAATGCCATCATGCACCTCAGGCCCGTATCTCGGGGGGCGAAATTGTTTGCTTTAATTGCACAAAGTGAATGGATAACTTTAATGGTCATAGCAAAGTCGACAAATATGATTGTGTATAGCTGATAAGGAGAAGAATAAGAGGGATAAATAGAGAGAAAGCACACACAACACAATTTACTAGTAATTGACAGAAAAAATTGCAGTGTGTGTCTGTTGACCAGGATAAATAATTACGGGTAAATTGCTATGAAGCACACATGAATAGCGCTATATCAAATAACTGTTATTATCATTAAGATGAAAATCATGAAATTGAGTTAATCAATGGCCTCACCAATAGCTCTGGTGGAAAGATGGGTTCTTGTGTTGGGTCATATGGCTGGAAAGACTCGCCATCAATCTAAAATAATAAAACATACAGCACAACAATATAAGCGACCGGCTACAGCAAAACACACCCCTTGTTGGCATAAAGCAAATTTAAAATTTATATATCATTTGAAAGGGTTATTCGTCAGCTTAAATTTGATACCTATTTCAACTGGTTTGGATGATAATTGGCAGATTTATGATAATTTTATATATCACAATGCCTGTACAGTGTCTAACTCCACGAAAAATACTTGGAGCTTCCTCGTTTCTCTTCTGCCGTATTGTTTAGCTTATGGTAAGAGAAGAATAAAATAGGGTTAGATTTGTTTAAATGTCCCTTTAGTATGAAGATAATTATCATTGAAATCTTTTATTTAAAAAGCGTTGGCAACGCTTTTCAAATAAAGTACAATTGTCGTAGCTGAACACGTCCGGCCAGCGCGCGTGGGAAACCTTCCCGACCCGACTGAACTTTGAGCCGAGCGCGCAAATTCCATGAATTCTGTACCGTCTGTAAACATACACGGGTGCGGATATCGTCAAACGGATGATTATTACTGCGACAAATCTACGGCAGGCCATCAGTATTCGGTGATAAAATATGAACTCAATATTCGTTTTTTTCACTAGGTAAACAGTGTTCGTTTTCTTTCAAACTTTCACAAATCTTTCAATTGTATTTAACAATGATATTGATATAGGATTGAAGTCTCAAATGTCATTTTGTGCAATATCTGACACTTTACAGGTATCACTTTAAAACTGAGATATCGAAGAGCTCGGTTGCAAAAGGTACAACATCCATAATTTCAAGTTCTGAGAAAAATGTGATTTTTTGATTATCATAGTTAGCAATGTCAGATGATGATATTTCCCCCCCTTGTACTGTTATATGATACAACACCAAATCCACTCTTTAAAAAAATCCAGGTCCATACATTTATTTTTAATGAATTAATCATTTTTATATTTTGTTGGATGTAGTACCTTTTGCAACCGAAAGTGGATGTAGTACCTTTTGCAACCGAAAGTGGATGTAGTACCTTTTGCAACCGAACTTTTACATACCAGAGATAGATTCATTTTGATGTCATCAGATATTTCGTGGATTTATATTGTCTGGCTATGGGGTTGATGGGGGGTGGGGTGCAAGGTCAAGGGGGCCTAGGTAATTGACAATGCCCTGCCCCATTTAGCAGCAAAAATAACAAAAAATTCACATCTAACCCCCCCCCCCCCCCCATTCCCACTTGCTGACCAACATTTTGAATGAATGATTGTGTAAGCATTCAAACAAATTATGCCCGCTTTAGTTTAATGTCCTGGATCCATCGTACATGGGGGCAGTGGCGTAGCTACGGGGGGGGGGGGGGGCACGTGCCCCCCCCCAATAATTTCGAAAAACAATAGAATACATAAGAGGCCATTTTTTGAAAAAACAAAGAAATACATAAGGTGTGCCCCCCCCCCCCCCCAAATAATTTCGAAAAAGCAATAGAATACGTAAGGGGCCATTTTTTGAAACAACAAAGAAATACATAAGGTGTGCCCCCCCCCCCCCCCCCCAATCAGTCCGACCACGCTACGCCACTGCATGGGGGGATACATCATGCATAAAAGGTAATAATGGGGGAGGGATCACAAAGGGACAGGATTCTCCAACCAGGAAGCAGGGGCAGTTGAACATACCCACCATGTTTCCCTCAGCCCCTTTCTCTCACACAGGCTTTCTTTCTTATTTTCCATCTACCCACTCCTTTTTTTTTCTTTTCTAATTTTTCTTTCATTCTCGCCATGTAATTTCTCTCTTTTTTTTTCTCTCACGGGCTTAACGCTCTCGATTTCTTTGTTTCATTTTGTTTTTCTGTATTCATTTCTATTTTTTCTTCTCTGAATTCTCTCTTCGCGTGTCTCTAGAACACTCTATTCATTTTCTTCTTTTTTCTTTCTTTCTTCATGTCTCAGTCTCTATCACTATTCCCTCACGCAGTTTTATTATGCAGTTTATTATTGTAAAGTTTGACCGAATAATCGAGTATTATGATGTGGACACATGAATTTCATGTCATAGAATCTACATTTTAAAAAGTAACATTACTTTCAGATTAGTTATTACACACTTATTAGCTGTGAAGCCAGTCTATACCTACAAAGTGCTTGTACTTGCATACATTTGGGCACAACTTATGGTTCAAACTCAATGATCAATGTCAAACTCGAACAGTAATGCACAGTCAGTAAACCGTCAGTAGCTAACAGTAAACGCAGTGCATGGGACTACACACAAAAAATCACTTTCTCCACTGTTTCTCCGCCGTTCCGCCGTGCGTGGTGATTTTAACAGAAAGCGTAGTGTTTACAGATTAGGTCAGTAGAGGGGTCAAGTCAATACTGCTCTCTGATTGGTCAATTTCCTATGATGGCATTGGAATGGATGTAGTACCTTTTGCAACCGAACTAAAATGGATGTAGTACCTTTTGCAACCGAACTGATTTTTTAATGTAATTTTGAAAAACTTTCTAGTTGGAAATTCAGCTTTTTGTTAGTATAAGTGTAAAGAGGTCATAAAAATGAGTACATTAAGACCAAAAAGTCAATTTTGTTGAAAAATGTATGTAGTACCTTTTGCAACTGGGCTCTATTATGACAACTACATGTACTACATGAGAAATAAAACATTGAACATTGAACATTGAACATCAAAACTACAAAAATTGTAAATAACTTTGGACTGGATTAATATGCATTAAAAGAGCAAACGTTATCTAGCTAGTTATGTAAAATCTTCATTTTGACCATGGGACCATTTTTCAAGTTTGGAAGCCCATAACTGCAAAACATTACCGACAAGTGGTGGGTTTTTCAATAGCCGGTCACATAATATACGATCTGGTACTTGACTTAAAAACAGAATAGACCAATATTACACTGTCAACTAGATATTGATTTGTAAACTTTAAAGATATTGATAAGGAAATCATAATTAACTTTTCCCCAAAAAAGTTCCAAGTTTCTAGGCCGACAGAAAATGAATTCCCTGAAACACTGTGAGCATTTGGTGAGGTGAACAGTGCCAAATTTTGGGATACATGCATTTTAACGGGCATAATCAGCCTACTTTTGTATTAATCATATTATCATATCCTTGATTTACACATGATGGATCAAAGCATGGACTATCAAGCATAAATAATTGCATGTTACATATCATGATAGACCATTTTATTTTACGGTGCTTACCAGATTGTTTTCTGGTTCCTGTGGTAGACAATAGTCACTAGTCACCTGACACGAACCCCCTGTCACCTGACAACAATTTTCCTGCAAGTGAAATAATTTAATTGATTAATTAGAACAGTCCTAGCACAACTTGTTTGTTGGCTAAAACCTATACGAATGAATAAAATAGCATACTACCATTCTTACCCCAAGTTCCATGTTGATGCATACATAATATATATACATGTGTAAGCTTATGCTCGACTGCCTTGTGCATGATTGCTATCTTCTACTGGACTTCTTTATGCATGACTGCACACAAAGTAAAGTAACAGACCATGCCTATTGTTATTGTGCGGCGCAGTGGTATACGTGTTTAGTGTACCCAAATTTGCCTTTCAATAAATCTTATTGTTATTCGTTAAGTTGACATTTCATGTTTGCCTCATTAAAGTTGGCACTGGAGGGTATTCTGTGCAGCGACACAGGTTGGCTTACAGGTTTCAAAGATCACTTGACTGGCAGCTGTGCTCAACCAAAATGACATAATCTTGTATATACTTCTTTGCTTGTATGGTTCCAGGCCAGTAAATTTCTGTTTTCTGAAGTCTCTATTCTCCTTGCGAGGGCATATAGCCACCTCAAATACATGAACTCCTTTACTCACCCCACAGAATGTCTTGAAGCCATCAATGATGGATCTGTATCCTGTGCAGCGACACAGGTTGCCTTCCAGGTAGCGGAGCATCTGTTGGATGTCTGGCTTAGGGTTGTTCCTGAGCAGTGAATACATGGACATGACCATCCCTGGACTGCAGAAACCACACTGGGAACCATGGCTCTTGGCTAAACGTTCCTGAGAATATACAAATATTAAAACGATCTTTGAATGAACCCGTTACAGTTGGGGGCCATGATATATAGATACATTTATAGATATATGATTAGGGGCTGTATCATTTTAATGTATTACTTTCCTCCCTTCTGCAATATAATATACTCCGCAAAAAAAGAAACTGGACACTTGTATAAGTTGAAATATTTCATATTAATGTACAATAAAGTGTACATGATCATATATCAAATTAAAGGGAATTTGGTCCTCTACATGCAGGGTATAACTTAAAGGTGTAATCGGTCATGCATGAAATACCATGGTCAATTAACACTAGCAAGGTCTGTTTTCAAAAATAGCAAAACAATGTAGGACCACACCATTCGTCTGCAACGATAGTAAGCGTTTCACTTAAAACAATATGAGCGGGGCAAGTACATTGTGACATTATTCAACTTTATTGTTATGAACAAACTCTGGAAATACAAATTGTTCAATAAAACAGGGCCAGGTTATGAGAGCATTATCATACTGGTCTGTATTACAGGCATGAAGCTAGTCTATTTCATGTGTCCCCTGCAATTTTAACCATATTTACCTAGAGAAATGTCATGTTAAAGACTGCCCAACTGTTTGACCAAGGGTGACTTCAGGTTTTGAAGATCTTTGGATTACGGTAGAATTCTTGAGAATAATTTATTCCATTTTCATGCTGAAATAAAGGCACAAACTGTGGTTTTGACTAATAAAGCTTTGCCATGGAATTCCCCATTTTGTTACTTTTGGATGAAAATAACACCTATAACGTTCACAATTTGTCTTCATTTATACTCTTTATTAAGATGAAGGTAGAAAAGGTCACATTTGTAATGAAAAAGTATGCCATCTCATGAATATAGCTTTTTAGATTATGCTTATCAACATTTATATGGTTGAGTGGATGTTCCATTTTTGCTATTTTTGAAAACAGACCTTGGTGTGGTTAATTGACCGTGACAAGTCATGCATGAATGATTTCATCTGGATTTCATGCGAATTATTGAAGAGGGTAATTTTATCTTTAATTTGATATACAATATCATATATTTTATCGTTAATGAATACGAAATATTTGGTCTCATACAAGTGTCCAGTTTCTTTTTTTGCGGAGTATATATTGCAAGCCATATGTTACCATGGTTATTTGCTATGAAAAGCCGAAATAAACAGTAAAAAACAGTGGCCACCAGGCGCGCCGGAAGCAGTTTTGGATTGGGGGGGCAAAGACCTAGAGGGGCTCACGATTTGTTGTGTGTAGGGGCTCATGCCCAACCATGCACACTCACAGGGTTGCCAACTTTGAGCCAGAACTGAGGTGAGAGTGAGACATTGCGAGGGAGCGAAGTGACCGAGCGGGGGGAGGGTGTGGGAGGGGGGAGGGGTGGTCCCCCCTCCCACGGTAGGGAGCTTTTGCATTTTTGGACTTGAAATTGTGCAATCTGGTGCATACCTAAATAGGAAATTCGGGCTTAAGATTAACTGTATCTGGGAAAGCGTGTTATGATTTGATCGACCAGAAATGTTAATTATATTTTTCACGAAGAAAACAAATACGTAATTGAGAAATTTGGAAACCGTATTTTGTTCCATGCTTATATTGATAAATATAAAATGCAGCGCATGAGCGCAAAACAAGTTTTCTTGGCAGCCAAACACAACATTATTTACCCACCTACAGACAATAATATTGACCCACCAGGCTCCGATAGGCAATGAGATATTATTCCCGGCAATAACATATTATTCTGTTATTGCCTATGGGAGCCTGGTTGGGCCTGCATTAATTATATGAGGATTGCAAAAGCCAGAAAGGAACAGGTATTTCGTTCCACCGGCAGCTGTTAATTTTCATGTTTTATTAATTGCCTTGTCTGTATGTATTCGGCGATTCGATTATCATTTTGGTAAGACAAATCATGATTGCTCTGCTAAAAAGAATGTTATGCACCACAATAACATGATAAAACTGTATTTTTGTTTAGGGTGTAATGTTATACTGTCTGGCACAGAGCAAGGCTCCCCACAAATGATGTATAATATCATCTTCATATGCGTACACATCGTGGGGAGGAGGAGGGGGTGGGGGGACCAGGCGCGCCGGAAGCAGTTTTGGATTGGGGGGGGGGGGGGGGGGGGCAAAGACGTAAAGGGGCTCACGATTTTTGTTTGTGTAGGGGCTCATGCCCAACCATGCACACTCACAGGGTTGCCAACTTTGAGCCAGAGCTGAGGTGAGAGTGAGACATTGCGAGGGAGCGAAGTGACTGAGCGGGGGAGGGTGTGGGAGGGGGTGTCCCGGCCCCCTCCCACGGTAGGGAGCTTTTGCATTTTTGGACTTGAAATTGTGCAATCTGGTGCATACCTAAATAGGAAATTCGGGCTTAAGATTAACTGTATCTGGGAAAGCGTGTTATGATTTGATCGACCAGAAATGTTAAATATATTTTTCACGATGAAAACAAATAATTGACACACTAATAAATATGCACCCCAACGCACACAAAATATTGTATTTAGTGTCATACACAGTTCCAACATATACCATATGCCACATTATGTATGATCCAACAACATAGCCTACAGCCAAGAATGAGTCCCGACATGCCCGAGGGAGCGAAGCGACCAAGGGCCGCTGTGGCAGAGCCAGAGGGGGGGGGGGGGGGGGGGGGGGGGGGGGGGGAGGGGGTATCCCCCTCATACGGGGAAGATTTTGCATTATTTTATATACATGAAAAGGTGCATTTGGTGCACGTCACACAAGCAGCTAGAGCAATGCCAGCCTACACGGGAACTATACGTGGCCCGGTGGGCCGGTACAGAAAAAGCACTCACCCCATGGCCAAGACCATACGCAAGTTACACAACAAACTGAGATAGTCTGTTCGCGCGCGAAGCGCGCAGCGAAAACTTAAAATGGATGTATAGATTAGTTGTTGAACGTTAGAATTAACAAGTCTTAGCTCATACTTTTTATTTTTTCTTTCCCACTCTTCTCCTTTTTTTTTTTTTTTTTTTTTTTTTTGGGGGGGGGCAAAAACGCGTTTTGCCCCCCCCCCCCACAGTTTTTGGATTGGGGGCGGCCGCCCCCCCCCCACTTTCGGCGCCTATGGTGGCCACCCAATGCAAACAAGAAAAGTGACCATTGTAGACAAGTGACCACTAAAGGTAGGTTATATTACATTATTTTGTTATCAGCAAGGGATCTCTTTTGTTATTTTCTCTGCTATTTTGGTAGCCACTACAAACAGGTAGGTTGTTATAGAAAGGTGACCGCTAAGACAGGTTTGTCTGTCCTGTTATATAAACATACCTGTACAGCATGCAGTCTTGTCCTGGTGCTACCGATCCCCTCCACAGTCGTCACTGCTTTACCATGGAGCAGGCACACCGGTGTCAGGCAAGCTACCACACACTTGTGACTACATGCGGGAAAAAACACGCATGCACACAAGAAAGGAAAAAATCATGAATGAAACTTGAGAATTTAAATTGTTATATCTTTCTTGAAAGACTAATAAAATGTCACTTTCTGCAGTGCTCCACAACCTGTTATTCTAGTGGCCACTTTGGCCCACCAAAAATGAAAACAAATGTTGAATTTTCGAATTTGTGGTGGCCCAAATGAAATATTTGGTGTCCCATAACAAAGAAACGAAATAAAAGAATACATACAATATTTATTTAAGTAACAAACATACACACCTGATAGCCTTAGTTGTTGGATCAATGGATGATACCATGACGGTACAGGCCCCACACCCTCCTGTTCCACATCCTTGCTTGGTCCCTGTAAGGCGCACTGATTTATAATGCTTGATAAGGAGTATCACTCAGCAATCAAACAAATTAATAGGAATTATGTTCATGATACCTAGATAAAACAATTGTATGCAAGTGTTCTAATAAAGTACATTTTTATAATTCTTACAATTTGTACATGATCACAGTAAAAAAAAGAAGACAATGCTAAGGTAATTGGATCTAGTAACTTGTTGACAAGTACAACAAGTGATTGTGATATGATATGTCTACAAATTGTTGTGTGGAAATTTCACGTCAATTGGATGGAGAAAAAAAGGATACACTTTGTTCGCAGGTACACGTCTAATGTTTGCAGAGGGTTTACATCTTGTTCTGTCACCTGAGAAAAATATGCAATTGAGGTGTGAAAAGCATGCAATTAGGAAGATTAAAATAATAATAATAATAATAATAAGAAGAAGAAATAGCAATAAGGGCTATTATTATTAACCGGCCAACGGATACACACTGCAATCATTCCTGCACACACACACTACACATTTTCCACTCCCTAGGGCGTATTCCAGCACTCATTAGGAAAAACCCAGACAAAGGGTACCCTTTTCAGGTGCACGAGTGTTCAGCTATACGGCGTCGTCGACGTTTTCCTTAAAAATGAGTTGGTTTTCAGCACTCAGAAGAAAAAAACCCCACAGAGAGGGTATTTCAGGTGCACAAGTTTTCGACGTTAGGGTCCATTTTAGAGGTTGATGGACACGGGTGGGTAGCACTTTTGTATGAGAGTGACCCCCTCCCCCCCCCCCCCCCCCCCCGATGGGGTGGGTTTCCTATCCCTCGAAGAAAAGAAAAAGAAAGAGTATTCATCTCTTATCTCCTTCTGCAGTTCCAAGAATAATGCAAACATGTTGTAGCAAAAACCTGACCGTCCCGAATGGGTAAATTACCCAAATTTCACCCCAACCCTTTTTTCAGTACAATGAACAAAATTCTTTATTTTCAGTATGTCTATTCTAAGTCTATTCTGGCGTGAGAATCACACCTCAGAGCCAATTCTCACGCTCAAACGGGGACTCAGGACTGGTCCCAAAGTTATTCTGTCTTTGGTCTATGGAAAATACATGTTGTAGCAAAAACCTGTCCGTCCCGAAAATTACCCAAATTTCACCCCAACCCTTTTTTTCAGTAAAATTAAAAAAATTGTTTATTTTCAGCAAACGTTTAAAAAGTATGGGTTCTGCCCCCTTAACGTAGACCCCTAAATATGGTTCGCTTCCGTCATTATAAACTTGGTATATGGTCTCACTCTCAGTGAGACCATATTTGACCTTGGCGTCTACGTGGAATTTAGTTGGTGTAGCAATAGGGGGGCTCCTTGCCCCCCCCCCCCCCCCCCCCTTCAGGCTTGTTTTTGTTTGTTTGGGCTGGTTAGCAAGTAGTTTTGATTTTGGGGCTTTAAATAGCTACAAATTCACTAGGGGCACTCCCTACTTTCCCTTGACCCCACCTGTCTACGCCACTGGTTGAATTCACAAAGTGTATAGAGCTTAATTCCAAAAAGGCGCTTAATCAACCTTTTCAATTTCGAAGAAATCGGGTATCTTTGTCCAACTTGTTACACATGCCTTTGAGAATATGAAAATTAAACGTTCCAGATTTTGATTTTGATCGTGTAATTTGTCTCTAAATTTGGATTTCTAGATAGCTGCGTTGTTTGTTAATGTACTGATATCGTTAACTCAATTTGTATTGAAAGTGGATTTAACGCCTTTTGGAACTAGGATCTTCATATTTAAACATTTATGTTCTATTCTGTGTTATTATAAAAGCATATGCTTACTATTACAGTAACTGCATTGGATAATACACTAATTGTCTTATTTGTATGAATCCATTTATATACATTTAATTGTTCATCAATTATGCAAACGTGAACAATGGCATGTCAATAACACAGCTGCCTGATAATCATATAGGCATGCCACTGCTATATAATGAATAATAATAATAAACAAATACATTATGATATATTGTTATACTTATTAATATACCATGGATACAAAATTTACCAGCTCCCTGTTAAAACGTTACAATACTAGATCGACAAATCTAGCGCTTTCATGGCCCCTTTTAGATTTAATTGTAATATTTAACTGTCGGCCCTGTTTAAGTTAAATGTAAAAGAGGACACGAAAGCTCTAGATTTGTCGATACACATACCTTTCTTCCGTTGCAAAAGAACACTAGGTTGTCGCCCATTTTGCTCATATAATTATGAACTATTGAGCTCACTGTTGTACTGCTGCACAGTGCATGCAGGTCAGCAGCATAAGGCCCGGTCACATCCAACCGGATTGGAAAAACGTATGCCGAACGAATATAAAATTTGCGAAATAAAATTATTCGGTGACGAACGTCGTCTCCGTTGCTGCTCGAAGTGTCCTACAAACGGATATGGAATGGATTTAACGTACAAAAAACGCACGATTATCAGACAAGTACAGGGCAGCTACCGGGCATAGAACGGACATCACCGTAACCCCCTCACACACCCTCCCACCCTTGAGTTTCACGCCCATGGGATAGGTCGCTTCGCTCCCACTTCTACGCCACTGTTGTTGTTGTTTAGTTTGGTGGCAATCAGTCAAATCTGACTATTGTTGCCAATTGCTTTTCTATTGATTTCATCTTCACATATTTTAAAAGTATTATACAATTTTATATATCATCAACAAATTATTTATATGGCACCGCTAAAAATATTGCGATATTTCATTTTTTTTCCTTTTCTCCTACCTTATTATGAATATTACTTTTATATACAAAAATATAACAATTTTCCTTATTTCAATGTGACGTATGCAGTCCGCTGTATACATTATAGCCCGCGTGTTATAACTGACCAGTGGGCATGGGTGTGTCGAGATGCGGTCAACCGTGTAATGCCTGAACATACACAAACACACTCACGGACATGCACACGCAACGAGCTTTTGTGCGTCTGGCGCCAAAACAGCCCAGCTAAGTACTAGAAAGTTATAAAGAAGGGTCGGTATAAAAAAAGTCACAATCCTAGGGTCCACGTGCGTAGACATGTCATTGATACCCATTCATCTGGATGATCTATTCATTCATTCCCCCCAGTTGAATAAGTATTACGTAACTCGCTACGCCCGTGCTAGGGCCCCATCATTATACAAATGATGCACAGGCATGAGTGGATCGGTACGAATTGGATGCACGAGTTTAACTTTGGTATGGTTTAAACCCACGAGCGCAGCGAGTGGGTTTTAGACCATTTCCAAAGTTAAAAGAGTGCATACAATTCTTACCGATCCACGAAATATGCCTGTGCAGCATTTGTTTTATAAAATGGGCGCGAAAAAATGTGAAAATCAGACTTTTTCCCAGTAATGGCTAAATTGGCTAAATTTACCGACCCATGGCTTAAAAAGTACCGACCCATGGCTTAAAAAGTACCGACCCATGGCTGCAAAAGTACCGACCCATGGCTGGGAAAAAATTTGATTTCACATTTTAATTTTTTTTTTTTTTTTTAATTATACAATTTTTTTTATATTAATTTAAAAATCAAAAATGGAAAAAAAAAATCAGATTAAAATTTTTTTAATTTTTTTTTAGATGAAATTAAAAAAAATTATCAATTTTAACAGAAATATTTTTTTTAATGAAATTTTTTTTTTTTTTTTTTAAATCCACAAAATACCCCTGTGCGGCATTAGTTTTTTATAAAATAAGCGGGAAAAAAAATGCAAATCAAACTAAAGTGAGCCATGTATCAGTAAAAAACTTTTACATGCTAATTGACCAATCAGAATGCAGGGATTCTTCTACCCAAAGGATGTGAGATGGCAGTCCTCTAAAGTATATACGAATTTTATCACATTTACCTTTTATATTACTCGCTTGTAAACAAATAAAACAAAATGTTTTCTCAATTTACACTCTTTGTTGTATGATTGCATTATTTGCTGTGGTTTGAAAACCAATACAGTATTAAACAGTGCCGCTGTTTGATTCCCATCTGAAAACAATATTGAAAACTAAAACGATATGATGTTAGATTAATTTATCTTCTTACGCTCAACTGCTGCAGCTCCTAGTGATACATATGGCATTTTGAAATGTTTGAGGCCGAGACCAAGTAAGTGGGGGAGGGAGGGGGGGGGGGGGGGTTGCCAGCAAGACACAACGTTGCCCTAGACCACTGGTTTGGATGGTGGAGACCGATACAAAGTGGACTTGAGACCGACGAAAAGTGGACCGTTCTGATTGTTTTTAATTGTTGTTTTTTTTTTGTTGTTTTTTTTTTTTTTTTGGGGGGGGGGGAGGGAGAGGGGTGCGTACCCAACGCACCCTACGCATCTCCCTGGCCTGTACCCCCAAGACAATTACCCCCTGGACACATGACAATTGTGGAAGGTCCGAGTGATTTTGTTAGAATTTGGAAAAAGCATATACATTATTAAGGAACGTCACAATAATGTACCTTTTTTTTTATGTACTAAAGTTGCAAAATATATTACCTGGAATGCCAGGAGCTCGTTATTAAGATAGTTTATTAAAAATCTATTTAATTTAAAGAAAGCAACACAAACACCGCATGGTCATGCCATGCATGCATGTTCTAATGATAAATGCCATAATCACAAGATTGGTAGCTGAGTGCTTTATTTGTAATAATTTCTCGACATTTGAATGTGCCTAAATTGATTTTATGCAATTGATTGAGTAATAGTGTATACAATGTATCACTATAATATTTTCCAAACACCCTCTGCAGTGTATGCATGGTAAAAGTAGATACATTGTATTTATCCTCTGTTTTGGTATATATTAATAATCCTGAATTTCCTCTCACCAATCTCTCCAGCCAGAGGCCTTTCATGAATCAAAGATAGAATGAATTTTTAAAAATCCCCCAAAGTGCTTGCAAACACATATTAACTGCTTCTTTTACACCGAGGGAGAGTTAAGGCCCGGTCACATATTACCGGATAGCGTAAACGGATGCCCAACGAATGGAACATTTGCGAAATCAAATTATCCGGTGGTGAACGTCGTCTCCGTTGCTTCATGCACAAAACATTCCGCCGGACAGCACAACTTACATCGCCTGACAAGAAACGAACAAGAAATAAAACGCGTATACAAACGGAGACGAACGGATTTTATCCTCCGTCGGGCATCCATTTACGCTATCCGGTGATATGTGACCGGTCCTTTAGATAGACAGAGAACGGAGAATTAAAAACCAACAAATCTCGGTGTCATGAATGAATAACTGCCTTGTCCCAACGCTGTCATTAATAATCCATTATTTTGGTAAACAAGCCGACGGTACTGATGTGCCGTCAAGGGTTTTAAAACACGGACAGATAGCCAAAGAATGTAATATATTCCTTTATATCTTTTAGCACGCTATAACAGCTTGAATAGGCAAAACAAAAAACGTAACACGTTACAATATTCTGAATAATACTGTAGTCCTCTCAATAAACAAAAATGTTGAGGTTTCGTGCATCATGATTCAGGATTATTGCTGTGAAAATAATTGCACAGTAGTTACAATTCACCATGGGGGAAATGGTTCGTTCAAAAAACAGCAATAATCTATTTGAAAGTCTTATTGAAGAGTATTTGAAGAGTTCAATTAAAAAAGACGCTAAATCCACTTTCAGGTTTGGAGAAAAGCGGGTTTCTTTCTCCTACATTGTACACATGCATATGAGATTATAATTTGTTTTCATTTTTTGGTGTTATTTGTCCTAAAATGTTTAGTTTTAGAAAGCTACCTAGCTCACTAATGTACTGATAGGCCTACTGTTAACTCAACTTGTATGGAAAGTGGAATAGGCGCCTTCTAGAACTAAGCTCTTCATTTGGTATCTCTTTAATGAGTTTATTGCGTGGTGGCATTCGCAATCCAATTACATCTCCGTAAGCCCCGAAGCTGGAGTTCCTGGTCGCGATATAATGATGGCGATGATGGACAGGTATATTCCTATATCGAGCGGGCATCTTGGGGCACGTTCCCATTTGTTACTATCTTGTAAAATATTACCGCGTAAGTCGTAGGACACGTGCTTTATTCGGCTTGGCTTAGTCCCACGGCGCCGTTTCTCCTTCATATCCGACCAAAATCGGGCGAAACGGAGAGTATACATGAAGCAACGAAATGGGCACGGTCGAACAAGCAGACATCTGAAACGGAGCAGAATTAAAAGTACCCTATACAATTCCATTCCGTGGAAATTGCGTGTGAGTTATATTGGATATTCTTTGCAAAAATTGAGACGCCGAAAAATTTAGTATCTACACAACCATATAAACGTTATCAAAATTGCGTCATGTTGCGTCAAACTCAAACTACAACATTATCTTAAAATTCATGTTTACAAATGCTATTCAAGTGCTGCATTGTATTGATTACAACGAGGGACATGAAATTAAACAAGGTTAAATTGTCAAAGTAAATCAAACTTTTTGGCAAATGAGAACCCAGCAGCCGGTAATGTAACGACCGCAGGAGCTGGCCTAGCCGGATTCAGGTCGATGATCCCTATAGGCCGCATCCCACATATCTACCCGAGTTTATCGAATAAACATTGGTAATCACTCGTAGACCCCCGACTTGTAAGCCTAACGATGATTGAAGTATAACTATACTGTACTTGTGGTCTCAAGTACAAAATAACATCCTTTTTATACAACCAAATCGCTACAATTTAATCAGTTTGTTGATGGACAACTATAATTTATATTCGCAGAGGAATTTTTGTCAAGTATCACCGTTTGACACAAATTAATTTGGTATGGTATACATGTTCTACAATATGTGTATTGTGATCACAAGTTCAACAACGCTAATTCTTAGAATAGCTTATGATATTTTGTAAATGAGTTTGTCACATTTCCAAGAACGTCATGGTTCTATGAAAATTAAAATTCATGGAATGTCAGGGGGCAAAAACGTTATTTTCTGTATTTGTTTGTCTCCCTTTGTTCCCCCTCTCTGTAAGTTTCGTTCCATCAGGGGTGTCGATCCTGGGGGGGCAGGGGGGGCGGTCGCCCCCCCCCAATGAAAATATTGGGGGGGCGAACATATCATTTCGCCCCCCCAATAATTCCGAAAATGAGGAAGAAAAAAAATCGAGTGATATAATGCCAAAGAGGGGAAAGACACATTTATCAATAATTAATCTTCAAAATAGCCGTTTTTTAGTTTGAAAAGGACTGTAAATCTCTTTTTTGCCGCGCGCTTCGCGCGCATACAGTTTCTCATATTGCAAGTTTCATTTGGGTTGCGGGAACTCACCTTTTGAAATGTGTTGGGCAGCGTAATTTCTCAAACGCACACCTCAAACGAAGTTTATTAAACCCTCGTCTATAGATAGCACACCGTCACAGAAAATAAAATAATCTCGGTACATATGCGCTGAACGCAAATCAAATTGGAATATCATGTCCCCCCACATTTGAAAAAGGAGCAGATTGTCCCACTCCCTTTGTCATTATGTATGTTTGGTTCCATACCTATATACTTTATATTACGTGAAATTTCTGTCTCAGGTGTGCACCAAATCGCACAATTTCACGCCCAAAAATACCAAAGCTCCCTACTGTGGGAGGGGGACACCCCCTCCCACACTCTCCCCCGCTCGGTCGCTTCGCTTCCTCGCAATGTCTCCCCTACACTTTTGAGAAATTGTTGCCGCCCTTGCTTAGTTTCATGGGAGCCCAATGCCCTAGACTATATCGATGGCTCTATAGTATGATCACGTGGATCCATCTCATGCAAGGCTCAGTCTTTTCCTCGCTATGCCATTTAAAAATACGTTATGAGTAGGTTCACTATTTTATACAATTTTAACACCCATGCTAGGAGCAAATGTCTGAAATCTAAAAGCTTCCGGGGGCTCCGCCCCCTGGACCCCCATTATTGTCCCCAAATGTGGGTGCCCCCCAAAGTCAGGTCTTCGAGCCATCACTTTCAATGAGCGCATAATAAAACTTCCGGGCATGCCAATGTGGGGCTTTTAGCTCTCTCAGTGGTCACTCTGGAAATTTTTTCAAATTTCGCCCCCCCAATCTCAAAAACGGATCGACACCCCTGCGTTCCATCGTTGTTGATTTCACATCTCTTAAAATAAAAATGAAATGAGCATTACAAAACAAACAGAATTATGAAATAACAATTTAAATGTATAAGTGTATAGTGGATGCGAGGGCCTGTCGATGCTTTATTGAAATGGACATCAAACTAATCAGAAGTTCGAAATGTGTCCTCTTCTCATCACCTAATCCTCCCCATTGCGATTTCACCACCTCTTTATAGAGAATTTAATTTCTGACATACTTATTCATTTCCCCCCAGTTTTTTCTTCTCTCTCTCTCTTTTTCCCAGTAATGGCTAAATTGGCTAAATTTACCGACCCATGGCTTAAAAAGTACCGACCCATGGCTTAAAAAGTACCGACCCATGGCTGCAAAAGTACCGACCCATGGCTGGGAAAAAATTTGATTTCACATTTTAATTTTTTTTTTTTTTTTTAATTATACAATTTTTTTTATATTAATTTAAAAATCAAAAATGGAAAAAAAAAATCAGATTAAAATTTTTTTAATTTTTTTTTAGATGAAATAAAAAAAAATTATCAATTTTAACAGAAATATTTTTTTTAATGAAATTTTTTTTTTTTTTTTTTAAATCCACAAAATACCCCTGTGCGGCATTAGTTTTTTATAAAATAAGCGGGAAAAAAAATGCAAATCAAACTAAAGTGAGCCATGTATCAGTAAAAAACTTTTACATGCTAATTGACCAATCAGAATGCAGGGATTCTTCTACCCAAAGGATGTGAGATGGCAGTCCTCTAAAGTATATACGAATTTTATCACATTTACCTTTTATATTACTCGCTTGTAAACAAATAAAACAAAATGTTTTCTCAATTTACACTCTTTGTTGTATGATTGCATTATTTGCTGTGGTTTGAAAACCAATACAGTATTAAACAGTGCCGCTGTTTGATTCCCATCTGAAAACAATATTGAAAACTAAAACGATATGATGTTAGATTAATTTATCTTCTTACGCTCAACTGCTGCAGCTCCTAGTGATACATATGGCATTTTGAAATGTTTGAGGCCGAGACCAAGTAAGTGGGGGAGGGAGGGGGGGGGGGGGGGGTTGCCAGCAAGACACAACGTTGCCCTAGACCACTGGTTTGGATGGTGGAGACCGATACAAAGTGGACTTGAGACCGACGAAAAGTGGACCGTTCTGATTGTTTTTAATTGTTGTTTTTTTTTTGTTGTTTTTTTTTTTTTTGGGGGGGGGGGGGGGAGGGAGAGGGGTGCGTACCCAACGCACCCTACGCATCTCCCTGGCCTGTACCCCCAAGACAATTACCCCCTGGACACATGACAATTGTGGAAGGTCCGAGTGATTTTGTTAGAATTTGGAAAAAGCATATACATTATTAAGGAACGTCACAATAATGTACCTTTTTTTTTATGTACTAAAGTTGCAAAATATATTACCTGGAATGCCAGGAGCTCGTTATTAAGATAGTTTATTAAAAATCTATTTAATTTAAAGAAAGCAACACAAACACCGCATGGTCATGCCATGCATGCATGTTCTAATGATAAATGCCATAATCACAAGATTGGTAGCTGAGTGCTTTATTTGTAATAATTTCTCGACATTTGAATGTGCCTAAATTGATTTTATGCAATTGATTGAGTAATAGTGTATACAATGTATCACTATAATATTTTCCAAACACCCTCTGCAGTGTATGCATGGTAAAAGTAGATACATTGTATTTATCCTCTGTTTTGGTATATATTAATAATCCTGAATTTCCTCTCACCAATCTCTCCAGCCAGAGGCCTTTCATGAATCAAAGATAGAATGAATTTTTAAAAATCCCCCAAAGTGCTTGCAAACACATATTAACTGCTTCTTTTACACCGAGGGAGAGTTAAGGCCCGGTCACATATTACCGGATAGCGTAAACGGATGCCCAACGAATGGAACATTTGCGAAATCAAATTATCCGGTGGTGAACGTCGTCTCCGTTGCTTCATGCACAAAACATTCCGCCGGACAGCACAACTTACATCGCCTGACAAGAAACGAACAAGAAATAAAACGCGTATACAAACGGAGACGAACGGATTTTATCCTCCGTCGGGCATCCATTTACGCTATCCGGTGATATGTGACCGGTCCTTTAGATAGACAGAGAACGGAGAATTAAAAACCAACAAATCTCGGTGTCATGAATGAATAACTGCCTTGTCCCAACGCTGTCATTAATAATCCATTATTTTGGTAAACAAGCCGACGGTACTGATGTGCCGTCAAGGGTTTTAAAACACGGACAAATAGCCAAAGAATGTAATATATTCCTTTATATCTTTTAGCACGCTATAACAGCTTGAATAGGCAAAACAAAAAACGTAACACGTTACAATATTCTGAATAATACTGTAGTCCTCTCAATAAACAAAAATGTTGAGGTTTCGTGCATCATGATTCAGGATTATTGCTGTGAAAATAATTGCACAGTAGTTACAATTCACCATGGGGGAAATGGTTCGTTCAAAAAACAGCAATAATCTATTTGAAAGTCTTATTGAAGAGTATTTGAAGAGTTCAATTAAAAAAGACGCTAAATCCACTTTCAGGTTTGGAGAAAAGCGGGTTTCTTTCTCCTACATTGTACACATGCATATGAGATTATAATTTGTTTTCATTTTTTGGTGTTATTTGTCCTAAAATGTTTAGTTTTAGAAAGCTACCTAGCTCACTAATGTACTGATAGGCCTACTGTTAACTCTTCATTTGGTATCTCTTTAATGAGTTTATTGCGTGGTGGCATTCGCAATCCAATTACATCTCCGTAAGCCCCGAAGCTGGAGTTCCTGGTCGCGATATAATGATGGCGATGATGGACAGGTATATTCCTATATCGAGCGGGCATCTTGGGGCACGTTCCCATTTGTTACTATCTTGTAAAATATTACCGCGTAAGTCGTAGGACACGTGCTTTATTCGGCTTGGCTTAGTCCCACGGCGCCGTTTCTCCTTCATATCCGACCAAAATCGGGCGAAACGGAGAGTATACATGAAGCAACGAAATGGGCACGGTCGAACAAGCAGACATCTGAAACGGAGCAGAATTAAAAGTACCCTATACAATTCCATTCCGTGGAAATTGCGTGTGAGTTATATTGGATATTCTTTGCAAAAATTGAGACGCCGAAAAATTTAGTATCTACACAACCATATAAACGTTATCAAAATTGCGTCATGTTGCGTCAAACTCAAACTACAACATTATCTTAAAATTCATGTTTACAAATGCTATTCAAGTGCTGCATTGTATTGATTACAACGAGGGACATGAAATTAAACAAGGTTAAATTGTCAAAGTAAATCAAACTTTTTGGCAAATGAGAACCCAGCAGCCGGTAATGTAACGACCGCAGGAGCTGGCCTAGCCGGATTCAGGTCGATGATCCCTATAGGCCGCATCCCACATATCTACCCGAGTTTATCGAATAAACATTGGTAATCACTCGTAGACCCCCGACTTGTAAGCCTAACGATGATTGAAGTATAACTATACTGTACTTGTGGTCTCAAGTACAAAATAACATCCTTTTTATACAACCAAATCGCTACAATTTAATCAGTTTGTTGATGGACAACTATAATTTATATTCGCAGAGGAATTTTTGTCAAGTATCACCGTTTGACACAAATTAATTTGGTATGGTATACATGTTCTACAATATGTGTATTGTGATCACAAGTTCAACAACGCTAATTCTTAGAATAGCTTATGATATTTTGTAAATGAGTTTGTCACATTTCCAAGAACGTCATGGTTCTATGAAAATTAAAATTCATGGAATGTCAGGGGGCAAAAACGTTATTTTCTGTATTTGTTTGTCTCCCTTTGTTCCCCCTCTCTGTAAGTTTCGTTCCATCAGGGGTGTCGATCCTGGGGGGGCAGGGGGGGCGGTCGCCCCCCCCAATGAAAATATTGGGGGGGCGAACATATCATTTCGCCCCCCCAATAATTCCGAAAATGAGGAAGAAAAAAAATCGAGTGATATAATGCCAAAGAGGGGAAAGACACATTTATCAATAATTAATCTTCAAAATAGCCGTTTTTTAGTTTGAAAAGGACTGTAAATCTCTTTTTTGCCGCGCGCTTCGCGCGCATACAGTTTCTCATATTGCAAGTTTCATTTGGGTTGCGGGAACTCACCTTTTGAAATGTGTTGGGCAGCGTAATTTCTCAAACGCACACCTCAAACGAAGTTTATTAAACCCTCGTCTATAGATAGCACACCGTCACAGAAAATAAAATAATCTCGGTACATATGCGCTGAACGCAAATCAAATTGGAATATCATGTCCCCCCACATTTGAAAAAGGAGCAGATTGTCCCACTCCCTTTGTCATTATGTATGTTTGGTTCCATACCTATATACTTTATATTACGTGAAATTTCTGTCTCAGGTGTGCACCAAATCGCACAATTTCACGCCCAAAAATACCAAAGCTCCCTACTGTGGGAGGGGGACACCCCCTCCCACACTCTCCCCCGCTCGGTCGCTTCGCTTCCTCGCAATGTCTCCCCTACACTTTTGAGAAATTGTTGCCGCCCTTGCTTAGTTTCATGGGAGCCCAATGCCCTAGACTATATCGATGGCTCTATAGTATGATCACGTGGATCCATCTCATGCAAGGCTCAGTCTTTTCCTCGCTATGCCATTTAAAAATACGTTATGAGTAGGTTCACTATTTTATACAATTTTAACACCCATGCTAGGAGCAAATGTCTGAAATCTAAAAGCTTCCGGGGGCTCCGCCCCCTGGACCCCCATTATTGTCCCCAAATGTGGGTGCCCCCCAAAGTCAGGTCTTCGAGCCATCACTTTCAATGAGCGCATAATAAAACTTCCGGGCATGCCAATGTGGGGCTTTTAGCTCTCTCAGTGGTCACTCTGGAAATTTTTTCAAATTTCGCCCCCCCAATCTCAAAAACGGATCGACACCCCTGCGTTCCATCGTTGTTGATTTCACATCTCTTAAAATAAAAATGAAATGAGCATTACAAAACAAACAGAATTATGAAATAACAATTTAAATGTATAAGTGTATAGTGGATGCGAGGGCCTGTCGATGCTTTATTGAAATGGACATCAAACTAATCAGAAGTTCGAAATGTGTCCTCTTCTCATCACCTAATCCTCCCCATTGCGATTTCACCACCTCTTTATAGAGAATTTAATTTCTGACATACTTATTCATTTCCCCCCAGTTTTTTCTTCTCTCTCTCTCTCTTTAAAGCGCCACGAGCGTCGACAGACAACACATAAAGCAGTATAAATTAAGAGCTTAATTCCAAGAGGCGCTAAATCCACTTTCCATCAAATTAATATATCGATATCAGTACAATAATAATTTACTCAGCAATCCATAAAATCAAGTTTTTAGGAAAAATTATACAATCAAAATCAAAATGTGGGACCGTTCCAATTTCATATTCCCATAGGTATGTGTACGTTTTCTCCAATGTTTCAAAAGTTGATTTGCGTCTTTTGGAATTAAGCTCTTCAAATATACACTACGTATTATAACCTTCATATTATACGGTCAGTAGTATTGTTTTTTGCGCAGCAACTCATTCCGAATCATACTTATTTTTTTCATAAAAATCAAGGAATATCACAATTCATATACTCAGCTGACCATCCCCTCAACATATCCTCCCGGCAAACCATGATACTTTCACCTCTTTATTGACCGACCTTTCTCCGACTTGTTATCTGAAAATGAGAAGGGCTTTTATACGTCACCTTTTTGTTATTCGGAGATAGTCATGTTTAAAGTCTGCGATTCTTGTAGAAACCATATTAAGCTCTCTCATATTGCTGATAAATATTCCAAAATCTGATTTAACTATTATCCGAAATGCTGACATCACATAAATAAAGATCCGATCAAAGGGATGGTGTGTACGACTCAATTTAGCCAACACATTACTTAAAGGGGTAGTTAAGTTTTGGTATAGAGGGCGCTGCACGAAATTAATTTTTTGTTTAGATAATGAAAAACTGAGTGTAACATTTGAAAGAGCATACAATTCTAATGGCAGAATAAACTTTATTTGATCAAAATCGGTTCAGAAACGGCTGAAATAACAATAAATATATCCGATTAGAATAAATCTGGGCCCCAGATTTATTCGATGATTTTTAAACAAATTTTTAAAATGCTTACACTTTTTCAAAAATGTTCAAAAGAGGTTTTTAAATAGTTGTTGATGATCGCTCTATTAATCATTATTTCAACAACATATTACATGCATCATTTGGTTTGAAAAATGGTTGAAATCAATACTTTTTAGAGAGCGCCCTTTTTGGTTTTAATGGCTCTTTTTTAATGATAGCAGGCTTTTCACTTAGTTGTTTGTAATCTTATACACCTTTCGAGCATGGTGGAGTTATAACTATTAGTTTGTAATGTCATTGTGCAGGTTTTGGTTACTAAAGCTCAGACTTACCAAAAATGTACTACCCCTTTAACCCCCTTCTCGCTCTCACATGACGTTCTGTTTACTCTCACTTCTCTCCGTGACCACTTGGCCCGCCCCGCAATTTATTTGAACACACGTATCAATTCACTGCCTCATTCGATGACGGTTTTCCACCGTAATATATTTTCTCAATCAATTCCGTCCGTTATAAGGCGCTCCGTCGTTCTGTTTTATTCACTGCAGTTCGCTGTTGTGTGATTAACCCAGTAACATTCTTTTAGAACCTTAGAGCTATATATGCCCCTCCTCTAACCATTTATTCGATCATCTGGTATATTATATTCAAGTGCTGCAGTTCCATCGACTGTTTGGTTACATTATACACATCAAAGTTACAGAGAGCCAAATAAAGCTTTTTATCAATATGAGATTTATTAAAATGTGAATCATTTTAATTATTGTTGACATATGATTTCTGATATCTTTATTGTGAATTCTGCTCATAATGAATACATTATGATCTGTATTACGGTATCATACTGTTGTAAATACAATTTCGTCTTTTGAGATGTAGAAATAATGTAAGAAGAAGAAGGAGGAGAGAAGAAAAAAGTAATTTTTCTTACACAAAATGTATAGGCTACTGTGCGAAATTGTCCCTCCGTTATACAAAAATAATTACCTAATTGTTTACAAACAATTTCAAGGTCTAAATTTATTTCCATCAATATCTCTGAAAATAGCTATAGTTAGATTTCCGCCCTTCCAAAATATCAATATCGCTTTCCCAAATCATGGCTATTTATTAACCAAATAATACAATAGTAATACACAATATATAATACAAGTTTTAAAAGATTGTGCTGTGAATGGCTCGTTAAGGAAAAGGGGGTTCCTGTCCATATTAATGTTAGTGGCACAAACTTATGTGTCCTTATTCAGAACTAAATACGTATAATTCTATCATGCTTTTATGGACTAGAGAACTCGTAATTTATCATCAAATAGAACTTATTAACACAAGAACAAAACCGACACTTTACTATCGCTTTAAGAGTTAATTGGCATTGGCGTGGTAAGAGTTAATTGGCTGGATTATTATTCTACTACATACTAGTTCGACCTCCCCGCATCAATGAGGGATTAGCGGTATAATACCTGCCTTCAGAACCACTTGCTGCTAATCATGAATATATAATTATTAAAGGGAGCTATAGAGTAATATTGCCTGAATCGACCAAGCTCAAACTCAAACGTGCATATTTAGTGGTTCTTTGCAGCCTTGTTGTTTTCCTCTTATTACTGATTTTTTAATTTTTTTTTAATGAAAAGGGAGGGAGGGTCCTGGGCTCATGTATCTACGCTACTGACTTGAAAGATGATTTGCGATCAAAACACTTCTGTGATCAGTTACAATTATTGTACCATTATAAACCATTATTATAATCAATTGAAATCATCAATCCTTTCACTTCAAAAATAATTCCCCCTGAGTTTCCCTGTAATTGTGTTGATCAATTAGTCGTTAAAATATGTTATTTCATTTAGGACTATCTAGGAGCTTTTTCATATTTGTGTTTTTTGGTTTTTTGGGTTCTTATATTCCATATCAATTAGGAGCTCTTTACGAGCGCAGTTATTGCGCCCATACTCTTCCTCAGAGTATGAGTATAATGTGAACGTGAAAGATGATTAATGATGATTTTTTTTTCTTTCGATTAGACTCATCAATATCAATTGAACTTAAAAAGAGAATGTGTAATAACGTACTCTTTTTTTTTCTTCCCTTCGATTGGACTTTTTAATATCACGTGTACTTGAAATAGATTGCATAATGTATATATATTGGCTGAACTTGAAAGAGAATTTATGATAATCTCTTTTTTCATTTGATCCATCTCATCAATTATGTGTGAACTTGAAAACGAATTAAGGATAATATTTTCTTTATTTAATGATCAATCTGCTGCATCAATTACGTGCGAATTTCAAAGAGAATGTATAGCGATGGTGTTCTGTCATTCGATCAGATCGATCAATCAATGCGGTGCATACATAGCGCCATCTGGGGGCCGTGAGAGAGTGCGGAGACATCACCACCGAATTCAAACAATTGATAAAGTATAACATATTCTCAACGTTGTGAATTAGCATTATAATTATGGTTGGCCTCGTATACAGTATACAGTAAACGCTACTATGCAGCTACCATATGATTCGACAATTCTGGTTGTGTGTGTTATTGTCAATGAGGAATTAAGAGGCGGCTCGCATGATTAGCCTATTAGTCTGTATCAAGGCTTATTTGAAGACTCATTTTGTCAACTGCTATTAACGTAATCCTTTAACTTTGTGAAAATTCAACAAAAATCACTTGGAGCTTTCACACTTCTCCTGAACCTTGTCGTTTGCCGTATGGCAACAGAAGAATGAAATGGGTTTTGACTTTTCAAATGTCTCCCTTATAATAGAGATATTTAAGATTGAATTTAATAGCGTCTGTAGACGCTTTCGACCGAAGTAAAGAGTATACGAATTCGGAGACTAAATCCTCCATAGTATTATAATTCGGATACTTCACGCGAACGATCGGTATAACAGCAGACATTTTATATATTTTTCCATTTCGTTTTCTATGAAAATCTCACATCATTATCATTCTCATGAATCTTCCACTGATGATGAATCATTGATGATGTATGATTGAAGTCTCAAATAGGCTATCACTTTTGGGGAAAATTATAAAGTTAATGGATCACTTTAATATCATACGAGAAAAAAAAAAACGTTTGGGACTGGTAGGTATTGCGGGTAATCATGGCAATATCTAGATTTCTAACGATGTCACAAAATCGACATTTTAAATGCCAAAGAATAATATAATAATGTCACAGACGGAGTAACTATAATACACTCTACAAAAATAACTAGTCAAAATGATCAGAAACTGAGTCAGCCGGGCACCTGCACTATTCTAGTAAAAATGATCCGGAAAATCTAGTCAAATACATTGATGTTCTAATTTAATATTGTCTTTTTATACAGAAAAATATTCAAAAATGATACTCAATAGCGTTTTGACGTTAGGGTTACGGTTATTCTATACTTTAGTTGCTGTGGCAGCAGCGGGTTGTGCTCATCTAGTGATTCATATCGATATTACAAGCGCACGTTAATTTTAGGTCTGCCTTCACAGACTTGGGAGAAAGCGCGGGGAAATCTAACAACATTGACAGAAGCTGCTTTTAATTTATCGTTTGTTTGAACCAAGGACACACATGTACCTCCGTACCTACATAGACAAGGGTTGTTCACATAGGAAGATTTAGTACTACACAGACAAGGGTTGTTCACATAGGAAGATTTAGTACTACACAGACAAGGGTTGTTCACATAGGAAGATTTAGTACTACACAGACAAGGGTTGTTCACATAGGAAGATTTAGTACTACACAGACAAGGGTTGTTCACATATGAAGATTTAGTACTACACAGACAAGGGTTGTTCACATAGGAAGATTTAGTACTACACAGACAAGGGTTGTTCACATATGAAGATTTAGTACTACACAGACAAGGGTTGTTCACATAGGAAGATTTAGTACTACACAGACAAGGGTTGTTCACATAGGAAGATTTAGTACTACATAGACAGGGGTTGTTCACATAGGAAGATTTAGTACTACACAGACAAGGGTTGTTCACATAGGAAGATTTAGTACTACATAGACAGGGGTTGTTCACATAGGAAGATTTAGTACTACACAGACAAGGGTTGTTCACATAGGAAGATTTAGTACTGATTAAATCACAGTCCTCTGTTTACTCTAGTGTCAATTCTAGACAGAATTAATGCAATCCTGTGCAATTTTGTTTGCGTATGTGTGTGTGTGTGTGTGTGTGTGTGTGTGTGTGTGTGTGTGTGTGTGTGTGTGTGTGTGTGTGTGTGTGTGTGTGTGTGTGTGTGTGTGTGTGTGTGTGTGTGCGTGTGTGTGTGCGTGTGTGTGTGTGTGTGTGTGGGTGTGCGTGTGTGTGTGCGTGTGTATTTTTTAATTTATGAATTTGAATAAGCATAACAAAAAGGGACCTAACAAACGCACAAATAGGTAAATATTATTTTTATTACCGAAATTCAAGGATAAAATGTATTTTGGTATCACAAACATGCCCGGATAATTGCATTAAAGTTATAACATTAGTTTGTATACCTCCGACATATAGGGATGTAGTCCCCATATTTTAGTGCGTGCAGTAGGACTAAGAGAATCTCCAGCCTTCCCCACCTCCGTATCACGGTACAGTATAAAGGAGAAAACAAGCTGAAAAGGCGAGTCAAGAGGCGATTCATTTTTATTAATACAATTGTATAATTTTATTGAAAAATAGTAATGCAATTTCGTCTCTTATCAAAAATGTTTGATTAAATATGAATGACAAAGAAGCATGGACACCCTTGTCACAAATCAGCGAAATGAATTGGGGTTTCCTAATAAATAATATTTCATACGCGATTAGAAGAGACAGTCGGGCTTTGAAGCCAGACGCAGTATTAGTTGAACAACCATCTAAACAATACTTGTTTTCGGCATATATAGAAATCTATGATTTAAAGGGGTAGTTTAGTTTTGGTAAGGCTGAACTTTAGTAGACAAAACCTGCACAGTAACATTATAAACTAATAGTTATAACTCCACCATGCTCGAAAGATATACAAAATTACAAACGACTAAGTAAAAACCCTGTTATCATTCAAAAAGATCCATTAAAACACAAGAGGGCGCTTTTTAAAAAGGCATTGGTTTCAACCATTTTTCATACAAAATTATGCATGTGATGTTTTTATTGATATAATGATTAAATAGAGAGACTATTTAAAAAACGCTTTTGACAATTTTTGAAAAAGTGCAAGCATTTGTTTATTTTTTTTCTAAAAATCATCTAATTATTTGGGCCCCAAATAATTATAAGATCAGATATATTTATTGATATTTCAGCCGTTTCTGGGTCTATTTTGACCAAATAAAGTTTATTCTGCCATTAAAATTGCATGTTCTCTCAAATTCGACACTCAGTTTTTCATTACCTCACAAAAAATTGTGATGTGCAGCGCTCTCTCTACCAAAACTAAACTACCCCTTTAAATATTTCACAATCTAAGTGATGAATCGTAACATCATATAATGCATGTATATATGATGTAAAAATGGCCTATAGGAAGCAATATTCATAATAAATGTAAATCATCCGAGATTTGGGCAGTGGCATAGTAAAGATTCATGATGGCGCTGACGTTTTCAGGGGAACCCGACACCCCCCCCCCCCCCCCCCCTCCACACCCCAACAAAAAAAAAAGGTCTTCACCATTATTATACCACCCAAATTCCACGATTTTTCTGAATTGAATTTGACCATTTTTACCGCAAGCATTTTTTATTTGGGGAACCTGGGGTACAGTCAATTTATGAGGGAATGTGCCCCCGACCCCTCCTTCCTTTTCGGGTAGCGATATAATTATACGGTCCTGCACATGGGACAACGTTTTGTTACTGTTTGACGTTGTATTACGTAAAAATAGTATCTTGAGATTAAACTCTGCACAGTACTATGCGCGTATATTCCGAAAGTAGAATTACTCAATTAAATCACATAATATTAAAAATATATATATTTGTCATACTACATAGAAACAAATCTTTTTAATAATTTCAAGAGTTTTTGGCGTAACTAAGCTGCATTCAGATTTCATATTAAAGCAATATAAACCAAAATTGTGTATTGCCAAATCAAAACATTTTCATTTGTAACAGTCGTGGCATGCATATCTCCTTGAGGATGCTCGGAGAAAAAAAAAAATGCATGTTCAAAAAGCTCTCCTCGTTGGCTGTGCATTATAATGGTGCGGAGTCGAGAAGCGTTGTTTGATGCGATGTGCGTGTCGGTGCGTGTACAGTATTTGAGTATGCGATGCGTTACGTGATTGTGTGTTTGCATGTCATGTGTGTGATTTATGAGCATGCGCTTAGCTACAGTATTGTGACGTGTGTGTGTGTGGGGGGGGGGGGGGGGGGGGCTGTGTGTATGTGTGTGTTATTCGTGTTCTTCGGCCTCCTCCGCAACTTTTGCGCGGGAAAGTGAATCGCAAGAAGACTTTTTTTCACAATCGTACTTGGATGTCGTCTGGTCGATACGCACCTGTGCCGTGCAGCGTGGATTGTACTCTCTCTATTCTCCGATCAGTTTGCGGTGGTTTCACTTGGTGTGCGAATTTTGAAATTTGACGCCAACCGCGGGAATTAGAACTCACGAAATTGGACTTCTCTTTTATATATTACTAGTAATGTGAGTATGGAGAAAGAAGAAATCATAGCAGCCTTCCAATGATACTAGTGTGCGCGAGATCAACAACTCATTCTCAAATTCGTCAGATAGCTCAGATAATATTCGTCAGATATATAAAGTAACGAAAAATAGCTGCAAACGGAATACGTTATAATACATGTCTTACTTTAGGAAACGTATACTTTGTCATTGTTTTGTGATTTCATACCTGCTGGAGGCTTTAATCATCGGATGGAACGGTCTAATAAACAGATTTTCATTCAATCTGGTTTTCAGGAGAATTCATAATATCTTCATTATCTTCACAACTTCGACAACTGTTACAGATTACTTTAACAATCTCTCCATTATCAGCGATTTTTGTGTGTGAAAAACTACCCCTGTGGTGAAACATCGTTACTCTTTGGAGTCTACACTAACGAGAGATTAACGCAGGAATAATCACATCTTACAGGGAAAATTGGAAACCTCTTCCAAAATGGGTCTGCTTCTCCAACTCATGATAGCCGGTGTTGTCGGTTTAATGGCGTTGATTCCAAGTGGTAAGACTTTACTTTTCTTCACGCTATATTTCTTTTGGTAAAATTAATTGCCAACAAAAAAATACGTTGCGAATTTTAGTATACAAAGGTAACGTAAAGTAAATAACTTGCACTAAATAATGAGTTCGATTTATTTATCATATATACAAACGTGAGACTGTATGCAGTATGAAATGTATCTACATAATATCGCTGGGCAATTAAAAGGACAAATTGACGGTATCGATAGCAAAAAACGATACTTACTTTTTTGGAAGAAACAACATTTTGACATTTTGGGCAATAATATTTTTAAAATGCCAAATCCAGTAATCTTGTTTAGTGAAACAGTTATGTAGGCTATAAAGCAATGAAGTCGTTTAATTTGGCCTACGCTCAGTTCTTTTTAACGGAGTTATTTACGCATTTCTGAATTTGCCCTTTTTACATGCACGATATCGCGTCGATATTGGGCATGAAAAAGGACAAAATGCGTATTGCCCTTTTACGCGCATTGATAATACACAGGCAATGCGCGCAACTTGGCGCAATAATGGGCAGCTAAAAGGGCAAATCCCTTTTTGTCCTTCGTATTGCCCATATGATATATATTTTTGATTTTCTCAAAAAGTTGGGCACATATGGGAATTCTAAACATATCATCGGATAGGTTTTAAAGAACTCTATCTGAAAATAAAATAAAAACAAAATCGATATTCGACGATAATATCGGCCATTTTGCCCTTTTTATTGCCCAGCGACGAATATTAAATTTATATTATTATAATATAATTAAATTTTAATGTTTAAGAGTGCATGATATTACCAGGCTTTTTAAAATCATAATTACACTAAATTTAACCATTTTCGAAATTTCTACAAATCTTATTATTTCAACAATATAATACATTTAGAATTTGTTTTATTTGTTGGTGTGTTGATATTGTTGTATTGCAATGTATTGTATTGGAGAAAAATATATGATATGTAATACCAAAACAAACAAATCCAGCAGTCGGACTCATGTCAGAGTGGGCTTGGTACGAACAGTCACGTCACGTTCACGTTAACGTCACGTAAACGGTTCTGTACCTTTTGTGAAACAGGTCACCCAAATCTACGAAGTGTAGGGTAAAGTGACCCAACAATTTGTCGTTTTCCATGCCGGTAAAACTCGAAGTGTCGCGTTAACCAAATCGTGACGTGAGCGTTTAATCAAGATTTTAAAAATTGCAAACGCTTGTTACTAAGACTAGACACACACGCACAAAGAGATTTAAAAATGTCGACGAAAATGCCGATACCCCCTTATCAAATCTTTTCAATCATTATGTTTATAATATGTACGTGCATAATTCAGAGTAATCTGAGACGATAATATGCAGTTCTGTCATTTAGGTAATGTACAACCATACCACTTGCATTATTTGTCTTGTTATTGGAGTATTTCTAAAGACGTGTCGTGCGTGGATTTTGGCAAATGTTGATTTCCAGCTGAATTGCTACACGCAGCGGACAATTCAGTTCGCATACGCCTGAAGTTCCCGTGCTCGACGTCTGAGCGTACTGGCCCTTAACGGCGTTGTATGAAAGTGAGTGAGTGAGTGAGTGAGTGAGTGAGTGAGTGAGTGAGTTGCAGTGAGTTTAAAAGTAATAAAACAATGATTTGATTAATAGTGTTTATTTATGGTTATTGAATCGAGTCAATCTATCAATTAATCAGTCAATCATTATAATGAAACAATCACACCAACCAATCAATATTAAATAAATCAATTAATGTATTTGACATTCGAACTAGCTACTTGTAGGCAGTGGCGTACCCAGGATTTTTTCAAGGGGTGGGTGTAGGGGGGGGGGATATTTCGTCAGACAAATTGAAGTAAGCGGGGGGAGTGTGGGTAGGGGGTGTCCGTAGAAAATGACCGCAGCCGAGGACGAGACCAGGACCGGTCACAAATTTCGAGGCCGAGACCAAGACATTTCTTGAATTATGTAAGGGGGTGGGGATGGGGGTAGGGGGTGTCCATCCCCCTGCCCCCAGGCCTGTGTACGCCTATAATTGGTATTTACAGTATAGGTAGGACGGGTTCGTTCACGATTAAATTTACCGAGAATTAGTCTCTTCTCAACGACAATTTACATTAATTTGTTTTACGCAAGCGCCAATTCACGTGAGCTTTCATGAATTGCATATAGTATATCTACAAACTGTTGGGTCACGTAACCCAACACTTCGTAGATTTGGGTGACCTGTTTCACAAAAGGTACAGAACCTTCACGTAACGTGACGTGAACGTGACGTGACTGTTCGTACCAAGCCGTCAGAGTGAGTGATTATTGCAACTCCCTGCACGACCCAGATGTGCAGAACTCTTTACACAATGAAACCACTTAACGCGTTGCATATAGAAACAGAAAACTGATAGCTGCAAGAGAAAATAATAAATTATCGACTGGGAAATGTAAGCATTCCATCCAATATTACATATCTTTTGCCTGGAGCCCACCATATGGATCCATTTTGTGTGCTTTACAGGGATGTAATATGATGACATTATTATATTTCAAAAATATGCATTTCTGTTATATGTCCACAGACTGATGTTTGCATATTCCATTTGAAATTAATATATTGTCACAAGGCTGAGTCGTGAGCGAAAGTGCAAGGTGATACGTGGTTACTCTCTGCCGTAAGTTTGTAACCATTTGAAAAGATCCCTAGTATATTTGTGTAAATTATTTTAAGGGATCAAAGACATTGTCCAAATCCAATTAATCTACTTAGAACTCTAATGGTTCCCTTATACCTTGTTGTATTCAAATATTACTTTGCATTTTCGCTCATTATTCGGCCATGCAACATCCATTGCACGTGACATTCTCACACGATACTCAGATGATGATATCAGATCACACAACTACACTTTATACCAACCATTCATTATTTTTTGCACAAAGGTCAACAAAGTTTACCTAGATCCCTTTAATAATACATAGTTATCTCGATGACAAAGAGAAATTTTGAAAAACCAAAGCTAAATTCATACAAGAACCACTAATATGAGTTTGGTCGATTCAGGAAATGCTACTAGATCCCTTTTAATAAAACCACAAAACCGGTTTGAGAGATCTGATATAAGAAAGCTAGTATCGATTGTAAAATGTGGCAAAAGCCACTTGTCATCACTATTGTAGCGCAATCAATAATTATGACTATATTTCACAGCCTCTTTTCTTTCCAAATCATATCTATTTTCCGGTTCTGCTACTCAAACATCTGGCAGCTATTTAGTCTCATTTTCAAGTTTACACAGAAATCTGAATACATTTGAACAAAATAAAAAACCTGTTTGCCCTAAAAAAAAATGCTATGGTGTTTTTTCTTACTTTGCATCGTGCAGCGCATTGAAGTAGTTTATACACTTAAAGGTGACATCGAGCTAAATCTTCTGTCCATTTTTTATGTTAAAGATAATGTCCCCCTTTTCCAGGCATCTTCGAGTTCAGTTAAAAATTAAATGAAGCCCAATAATACTAATAAAATCTACTTGGTGAGATTTGAAAGTTCACAGTGATTAAGGATTCATATGATGCAAGAGAAAAACAATAGCTTACTATCACTCAGGCTTATTTATGTAACCATTTTGAATCCATGTATAATGGATTACAATCCTTTTACCAAGTTCAAAGAAAATCATCATGTTATACATCATAAATCTGATTTAATCAATTTAATAGTGGTTTGAGATTATCGAGTATAAACACGTCTGTAGTTGCTAGATCAATTAAAACATCGTAACGATAATTTGTTTGTATCAAGATCTAAATGTCGATTTAATTCAACGAAATTGTATTTTCAAGTCCTAATATTATCAGAAAGGCCCTTAAATGATAATTTCTTTCATATGTGACAAATATCTAGCAACTTAAGTTAATTGGCTTGCAAAAAAATGACAAGATCTTTAAACTTAATTTCTTCAGGAGAGAATCAAATGTATCGTCATCTACTGAAGATGTGAAAACATTGTATCTGGATTAAAGGTACTCTTTAACTTAACATGAAGACAAAATGCGAATTGCTGTCTTTTCATAAGTGACATATCAGTTGTAGTGCGCGTATATAAGTATGTATAACCTCATGATATAGCAATTATGTTTGGCAAAACGTATTAAGGTAATGAAAATATATCCACCTCATTGCATAAACGCTTTACCTCTAAAGTTTCCAGGACTTCGGTTTATCTTTACTAGCGTACGAATCAACTAAACCGAACACAGAAAGTAACTACCCCCTAAACAACTGCTCATAATTTCATAACCGATAAGCGTTTAAAGATGTTCTCGTACCATAAGATTAAAGACAAAATAACCCAATTCAGCTAGAAGTCACAAGACCATGCGCATGCCTGTACATTGTTGTGGAACAGCGCATGTGACTTAATGCATTGTTAATGGTTTATGAAACATTGCTGTTTGATATTCCATCCATTATAATTTGTTTATGGCACATGTGGTTAAATGCATTAATTGCCATTCTAAAACAGTGCAATTTGACATTTCCCAATACTCAATAAACTGCAATAATAATATTACTTTTGCGAATTTTGAAATATGAACTTTTTTCTTAAATGTGTGCTTACCCAACCATGGATACTTCTTATTTGTACACATCGGAATAACATAGGAATATTTTGGTGAGACGAAATCTTGAAACGATTCTTGGTTATGAAATTATGAGCAGATGTTTATGGGGTAGTTACTTTTTGTGTTTGGTGTATATCTGTTTGACTTTAACGTATTGTATGTATAAACATTTAATCAATTGTGCTTTACAAGAATTTGATGTGTACACCAATACATATAAGCAGAAGTCAACACACATTTGTTTCACGTTAGCTATTTAACCACGCGTTATTAATAAATACTTTGTAATGTCCATAACTACACAAATTAATGAGCACATACTCCTGTCGCTTTATGAGCTTTGAATGTGAAACTCGATGGATTGTTATTTATTACCCTAATTTATGTCCTGGGACGTTTTTAAACAATATGTTTCCCTATTTAGCATGTTTCATACTCACACTCGTAATACTCGATATAAACATTATTTTAAGTAAAGTTTCATATGTGTAGATTAAATGGAACCAGCAACAGATTTCAAATAAACGGGACAATTGTAATGCTAAATTCAGAGACCCATTAGCCTACATTCCATAATTTGAATTAGCCGTGAAAGAGAAAATAATATACTAAAATGTGGAGGTACTTATTATGAAACAAAGAGGCTGAGAGACAGAGGGAATGAGAGAGAAAGAGAGGGAGGGGAAAAGACGGAGAGATGAATATATTTTCAGAAATGATCGTGCAAAACGGTATAAACATAAGACGTATCAATACGTATACATACTTGCATATTGTATCAAACAAAGATTTCTGTATTAAAATAATTAATGCATGCAATAGCTTCGATATGGACACATCTGAAAAATAAAAATTATTCCTTTTTATGGACCATGCATCTCCGTGATCCCGTATTCTACACTGACTCGTTCAAATGGGAATTCGTTTTCACTCAAGAGGCACTTGCATGTTACGTAATACATATAAGCAATACAAACCCAATTCATATTCAATCACCATCCGGCTCCTTAAGAGGCGGGGTGGGTATATAGAAGCGAAAATGGTGGTAGTGATATTACATTCACCTTTTAATTAACACGTATACGTTACGGCCAACGGGTAATTAACAGTAAACCTCTTTAGCACGTATCTAATACCACGTTAATTGATATTAGAGCTTCCAGCAGGCGATGAATTATTCATTAGGCATGTCAGAGGAGAGGAGAATGAAGGAGGGGTTCCCCTCGGAAGGGGGGAGTGGGTGCTTAAAATTACGTAATACTTACCATGCTTACTGATGAAGACATGAAGGGGGTGTTTCACTACACACTATAATACATTTTAGCATCTTTTTAACCACTTAGAATCTATCCTAAAATAGATTTCAAAGCTTAGTGAAACACCTTGCTGGTTGCGTGAAGATCGTGATATGTCAACATACACTTCGAGAACTTAAAGACAAGATGCAAAGCTGAAAACAATTATCGATAAAAGCTAAAGAAATGGGACAGCTACATTACATAATTCTCAACAAAATAGTGACACGTTCGCCTTTATACATGTGTACATTCAAGGGATCTTGTAACAGAACAAATCTACAATCTGTAAAAAAAAACGAAACCGGACTTTGATAACTTATAAATCCAAAATTCTAAACATATATATGTTGATATTGGTATCATGTTAAAGCTTGGGAAATTGCTGTTGTCTTGTTCTATCATGAATGGATACGTCTGTTTACCGTTGTTTCAAAATAACACTTCAAGAATATCCTTTGGCGAATCAAAACAAAATACCAGCTGGTTGCCAGCGTTTTTCATGTTTATCAAGGTGGAAGGGGTCCCCCCACCCTCCTCTCATCAGCAACCACACTTTTTGAAGGCATGGGGCCGTCAATAGGACATGTAAGATAAAATTATCTTTGAAAATCAGCCAACAGATGCAACCATTCACGAAACAAGAACGTTACAAACTTGGACACGGGTAATTTTTGCATGACTTTGGATAATTAGGTCGCGTTCGGTGAAGCGTGAAGTGATCAGAGTGTATGATGTATCATTTTAAACTCAATTTCCTAAGCTTTAACATGATACCAATATCAACATGTATATGTTTAGAATTGTTGCTTCATAAGCTATTAAAGCCCGGTTTCGTTTTATTTGACTCACACTGTATATCAGATCACAGAGATACACATTTAATCAACCCTTCATCAGTGTTTGCACAGTATGTTAACAAAGTTACTACATCACTTTAATCATCTATAGAACTTTAAACTCATCTGTCAAATTGAACATAACTAAAAGCAATGTAGCTTTAGATCCTGCACTCAGGTTTACGTCGACCTATCGCAATTAACCGATTGGAAAGGTCCAATTTCACATAGCCCAGGGCAACATGTGTGTTTATTCGTTAGTGTGTACGTGTGTGTGCGTGCGTGTGCGTATGAATGTTTATGCGTGCGTGTGCATATGTGTGTGTGTGTGAATGCGTGCGTGCGTGTGTGAAAAAAGCACTTCCCTTAATCACAAAAATGACAAATGTAAAAAAAAGTCCAAATTTAGTTTCAATGGGTTTTTGCGGATATTTTGTATATATATTTTTTAAAGATTTCGTCTTTTTCTATTTAGTGATCACATGTTGAGTTTTATAGCTATACCTGGTTTCTTTTCTTTTTGTTCATCATAAATCGCTAACAGAAATTATTTAAGCGGCACTTAAGTGATAATATAACATAAAAAATATTAAAAAATTATCATCGTATATAGTATACATTAACAAAACGAAATAGTACATTAATTGATTGATTAAACAAGAACACACTAGAGCACGGTTTTTAAATTATTGTTACAATCTATTTTCCACATTTTGTTACCGGGTTTGATGTAAAAATAATACATGAGGTTTGACTTTCGGTCGTAAAAAAACGAATCATGGCTGTCGTTCCGTGCACTCATCATCAATCATGCGAGGCTTGATGTTCGAATTCTTGCACAGCGTTTGTTTGTAAGAACTGTGAATAATGTGTTTGTGCGTGTTTGTATGAGTGTGTGTGTGTGTGTGTGTGTGTGTATGTATGTATGTATGTGTGTGTTTGCGTGTGGGTGTGCCTTCGTGCGAGTGTATTTGCCTGTGTGTGGCATCTGTTTGTGCGCGTATTCGTGTTTATGTGTAGTTGATTTATGTGTATACTGGTATGTGATGTGTTTACCTATGTGTATGTGCATCCCCAGTAAAATATATGACGTATCTGTGTGAGTGTGCATGTGTGGATTCAAGTTGATCCTCTCAATGTAATTTGTTGACCATGTTCGTGTTTCCTTGTGTATATCTTAATGTCAGGAGATTGTGTAACGAGCTAAATAAAAACTGTGATATCAGCTCTCGAGAATCACATTACATTTGACGTTATCTGTGTTGGCCCACCCATCACAAACAAATTAGTTTACCAATTATACATCAACTCGCCGTCACGTGGTTATTAGTCTACCAATTATACATCGTCTCGCCGTCACGTGGTTCTTGAATAACAGGAGGGGGAAACATGTAATGAATTCAAACTGTGCACAGCGGTATGTTCTTATCGGAAGCTATTATGTTTCAAGGCTGGTGGGATGTGTATGTCACAACATGCGGATCATTTTAAATTAAAATGACGTAGATCTGTGCATTGGTCACAATGTTTACATTTACAGAATATACTCTATACTGTTGGTATGCTACTGAATTCAATTATTGACGACTTGCCTATGTCTGAAATACATGTACATTTGTATTTTTAAAAAAGGTACGTAAAAGTTAGCTGGCTGTGCGTATATCACAATGTGCAGAAGAATGTAAATACATATGAAGTTGGTGCGCGTATGTCACAATGTGTAAGAGAATAAGATAATCTGTAAGAGAATATGAATTGAAATGACAATGTAGTAATTATGTACCAGAAGATAAATTACAATGACGTTGGGGTGCATTGAAAGAGTTTTAATTAAAATGACGTAGGTTTGCGTATGTCATATAACTTACAAGAATGTACATTAAAATAACATTAGTGTATGATGTATGTCACGTTCAAGAATGTAAATTAAAATGACGTTAATGCGAATGCGGAAGAATGTCAATAATAATGACGTCGATGGATATATGTCACATTGTGTACGGTATGAGAATGTACATTAAAATGACGTTGGTGATCATATTACTTACAAGAATGTTATTAATTAAAATGACATTGATATCATATGCGTAAAGAAGAATGTACATTTTTAATGTGACAATGTGTTCAAGAATATAAATATTAAAATGACGTATGCAATACCACTCAATGTTGTTAATGAGATTAGCAAGATGTAGACAAGAGCTGTTTGAAGTCGTTGACAAGTCTGAACAATTGTTTTTATGATAAACCTAAGATTTAATTCCGTATGCCGAACTTTGTTGGTGGAGTTCTATCATAAAACAAATTATTTAACTCTTTTGTCGCCAATCATTCCAAACACAACGTCTTAAATGGTAATTGTCATGGTCAGATGAAATGAAGTGACATAACTATTTTCATGATCATCAAAGATTATTTGTTCAAAGAGTCTTCACATCTATTCGAACATTTCTTCTCATAATATTTTTTTCGACGGAGTTGTGGACTTACATCAACAAGAGAGACATACGATTCAATTGTATCATTAGGCTAATTATAATAACCCGCATACATGGCGCCCATTGACTTGCAAACAGAAATGTATACATCGCAATCGTTTTGTTAGGATCAATTTAATTGTATTTATATCAATAAATCTGTATCATCAATTATTATGACCTAAAAATATCCATGAATACTTTCAACCTTCAGAGTCAGAATAGTATTAAAGCTAGAGAAGAGTTATCAGCACTACAAACATTGAAACTATACTGTTTGCAAATATTTGTATCAATATAAAGTTTAGAGTAAATTCCGTTAATATTGCCCAAATTTATGTGGAAGATCATTATAATCAAACGTTAGGTTTAATTGTTCCGTCCGACCGAACTGGACGCAAATTGTATTGCCAATACAACCTATTATCATAATACAAAACACGAGACTTGATATTATCAATAATAGCAATAATACTAATACATGTGATAGTGGCGACTTATATACTCCTGACGCTTTAAACATGGCACTGGTTTTTTTAAAGATGCCAAATGTGTCAACCAACATGGTCAAAATTGAAATTAAGTGAACTAACTTCAAACATGTTTTTTTAACATTGACACAACTTATATTTTCGTGAAATATAAATATCTGGGCTTAATCTATCCCCAATTCTGCAAAATATCTATGAACATTTAGGATTTCCTATATTTAAAAGAAAAATATGATACATTTTCACATTGCCATACTAAAATCGTATTATTCCAAATGGCATTACAAATAATACAAATAATTAAAGTGGGCTTCTGACATCATGTGTGCCATTTTGGGGGCTTCTGTTTCTTAAATTTTAGTTTTTATGTCATTTTAAAGTGAAAAATAGCCTTAAAATTTGGATTTTGCAATTTGAAGTTTTTATAATGCAAATTTTTGTTACTGTTGTTGGTTCAAACTTATTGTATGGAAACAATACATGATAGGACATATTTACATGATATAAAACTGGAGCAAGACACTTGCAAAAAAAATTCAAATTTAATTCTTGTATGTGTTTCGGACGTTACATATTGTTAACATTTACCATTTTTCACACTTCTATGACCAGTTGTGGTTTAAATCTTTGCTGTTTTGGAATATTTAAATAGAGAAAGTATATGATTAGATGTAAATCTATCCAAATTCTTCTTTGAAATGGTCAAATTAACTTCATAGCACAGAAAGGGGTCTTCTATCAACCATATATGACATTATACATTACAGTACATGTAAATTTGATTTATCTATAATTATGTTCAGATCTCCAAAGTAGAGACAATTTTAAGGGTTTTAGTGAAATTATGAAGTACCTAGTACTACAATAACTACAATTTGAGAATTGTGATCTAAAATTTATTGTAGCAAAGTTGCATTATGTTATGACATACCCTATTTTGTTTCGGACGTTACATTCTGTTAACATCAAGTTTCAAAACATCTTAACTCGCTTTGTTTGCATGATTTTGCAAGCAAAACCCATAAATATGTGCATTAATTGAACTCCCAACGAAAGGGATAGTGAATGAAGTCCATATTGATAGACAAAATCCAAGATTTTGTACAAATATTACATGCAATTAGAAACTGTTATTATATACAGTCAAAGGATGATCGATGTGACTTTCCAGAGTTTCCTTCATCATTTTACAAAAGATAAAAGATATGTATTGTACAATGACATACATTGTATATGATTTAAATTTTCCATTTTCTTATTTTGATAAAATATGAAGCTCAAACTAATTTTATCAAACTATTATCGAAAATTAGAATAACTGTCAGAAATGCATTACTGATCAATATGATATTAGCAAAACCTCAAATTCAAGTTATAATGGCACATGTACAGTACACTTGTATGTACCACATACGGTTACGGTCAAGAAATTATATTTGTTCCAGCAGATATGGTTATATTTTTCAAAGATAGTTGACTTGCACAAAAATGTAATTGATCATAAACCAGTAATGTTCTGGAAATTGTCTTAAGAATAAGATAAGGAATTATCTTGGTGTACATGTACCTATAGATAGTTTACATGGCATATGCCATATAGTATTTCAAAACTAACTTTTGTTTTAACATGTGGATTTTTAAAATACAAATGATTAACATTGTAATTATTGTCAGTAAAACATGTGGATCAGCGCAGATTATTTTCTTCTTATCAAGTATTTTTGCAACTAATGAATGATATCAGAAGAGTAAATATAGCATAGTTATACTGTACTTTTGTATACCACTAAAAGGCTTTGTTAATGAAAATATCTATATTTCCACTAAATGAATAATGAAACAGAGACTTAACATTTGTGTCTTATAGAACATTATAAAGGGAATCAACCTAATAATGCATTTGATGTGATACAAAAAACAAAATCAGTATACATGTAGTTCTGTGTACTTTACAACATGAACAATTATGGGGCAAAAATAGCAATTCCTCACATTTTTAAATAAAAGTTCCTTCCCAGAGACAAATAACTGATCATTTATTTTTCAAAACACTTTTGCTAGAGCAGGAAGCATATAGATCATGAAACATGTAGATAATACTTTTTTAAATGTTCCAAATTGAATTTTTTGTGCAATCAAAATGTGTGTTAACACCATTTTGTAACGTCCGAAACAAGCTCACAATACCATACAAAAGATTCTGTAAATGGTAAACAAAATACAGGAGTTGTTGCAGCAGGTAGTGTTTCAGTTCCACAAAAGAAAGGTTATTGTTCCAAGTAGATTAGTCATATCATTCACTGTATCAAGTGTCTTGTAAAACTTTAGTGGTTACAAATTAGCTGAGAAAAATCGATGAAAAATTGGTGAAAATGTGGATTTGGGGCAGACTAAGCATCTAAATGTTGTTAAAGCATCATGTATTTTGATGATTATGTTTCATTTACATGATCTAAATGAATAATAATAACCATTTATTATCATTTTGAAAATAAATGCACTAAAATATCAATTTTGTGTTAACAATTACCCCATGTAACGTCCGAAACACATTTGTTTACATTGGTTGATCTCAAACATTTGTTTCGGCAATTAATTACCCAATTCATGTGTAAATTTGTTTAAAAATGAATATTATTTTATATTATGATGATTGATTCATATAATGTGCCCTTTCCTGTGACTTATGAGCTTATAAGTTACATTTTTTGTTTCGGACGTTACATTTGTTTCGGACGTTACAAATGTTAACGGAAAGTTAATTTTGAATATATAATCATAACGCAATAAGCTATTACATTATTTTTTTCTGTGTTGGGAGGGTACATCAAGTCTCTTCAAAACTGAGATAAATAATTGTTTGTGTTATCCCCCTTTTAAAAATTATTTCTAAAGAAATATTGTTTCGGACGTTACAAAATTGTTAACGGAAAATGAGAGCATGTGTGCATTTCATGTTTTTTTTTTTTTTAATCGCTGGCTTAAGAAATCAGTCATTTCCCTTTTAGGCAATATGATGAGGAAACTGTTAGTTCAATTTTCATACTGATATCATTTCAATAAATTATGGTACTGGTAGGGGTAATGAGGGGTTAAATTGTTAACGGAGGATGTAACGTCCGAAACACCAATTTTGATGGCATTGTACTGTCAAAATATTACTTTACATATTAAGCGCCGTTAATTTTCTGAAAGTTTAACTCACACTCGTTCATAATTATTAACAAATAAAAAAACAAAAAAATCTGTTAGTGTTTTTTTATACCTGAACATAATTGAACCCATTTTTGGTTGACAAATTTCCGTTAACAATTGGCCCTTTAGGGTTATCTGACCTATATAAAGGGAAGTCCAAATATTTTCGTTAAGGTATGGGAGATCAATCTAGGTGGATGCTATAAGAAAATACAAAAATAAGTTTTCAGTTCAGTATGTTTTTAAAAATACAGGCCCTCAAAGTGCCATTAAGCCTTTTGGCACCTTTAAAAAAACCAGAGCCACATACGATAACTCAAAATCACTAGCATGTGTACATAATTACATCCGCATCTGCCCTGATCTGTCCTCAGATTGCGTTACCTCAAATCAATGCATTGAGACTATAAGACCAATACTGCCCCTGTTTCTTTATTTCCATGTTATATATACGTATACAAATAAACAGTATAGCCCTGTGATTAAATTCAAGATATTTGTAACACCGTCTACCTACATTGATTGGCATGGAGACCAAATGATTACCACTCTAGGTGACTCTCGTTTGCAACTGCTTTAGATGTTGCATAACATCATGATTAAACTTGCTCTCGTCCGTTTATATACTAGACTTACGCCATTGACCTACTTGTAAGAATGCATTATACGAATTAAGTAGGTCTAGTTTGGATAATCAGATTGTTATAATTCTGAATTGTGTTAGTGTTTTGTAGTGGCGCCATATTAATAAATAACCCCGTACACGGCTAACGAAAACATTATCTGAGTGAACTATAACCGTTAAAGGGATCTAGTAACTTTGTTGACATGTGCAAAAAGTGATGAATGGTTGATGCAATGTATATTGTTGTTATCTCATATGTCCACAGGGTATTGTGTGAAAATTTCAAGTCAAATGGACATTGTATGGCCAAGTAATGAGCGAAAATGCAAAGTGATATTCAGTAACTCACTGCACTCACTTTGTACACGGAAGAAAAACTCGCCCGGAGTTTTTCTTATCTGAATACTTCAATCATACATATCTTTGTAACGAAAGGGAAATTTGAAAAAAACGAAACCTGTCCCATGATTTTATTGTTAATACGAACACAACAAGGTATAAGGGAACCGCTAGAATGAAAATTTTATTTTGAGGATTTGGACAATGTTACTAAGTCCCTTTAAAGGGATCTAGAAACTTTGTTGACATGACTTGACTCGTGCAAAATCTGACGAAGAGTTGAAAACAATATGTATTTCTGTGATCCGATATGTCCACTGAACAATGATGAGTGGACATTTCATGCTAAATGAGTGTCATGTGACAGATTAATAAGCTCATATTCACTAACGTATTGCACTTATTTCGTACACAAATTTACCCCTAGAGAAGTTCATATTCGCACACTTCAATCACTCATATCTTTATAACGAAATGGAAATTTGAAAAACCGGAACCGGTTTTAACTTACATGCTTTGTATCTTGAAATATGACTACGATGAGGTATTTGAGAACTGCTTTATAGAGTTCTAATTAAATTTAATTAATTTTAACAATGTTACTAGATCCCTTTAAAGTTTAAGTTTATGCAATAAACATTTCAATCAGATTATTCAAGTTGCCCTATTACATGCCGTAAATATGTCAGTAAAGGTGGTAGTGTTTCCTTTTACGCTCGGTGGCAACGGGTGGGCGTTCTAGAACGAATTATATTCAACCTGGCAGCTTAGAAGCGAGACAATATTAAAGAAACTAACATTATATTTGTATAAGAAGACTGCACTACAAAATGGTAAGCGGGTAGTTTAACGACCTTTTCATTCCAATTTTTCGTCCGTACAACCACTGAATGGAATAAGCTACTTCAATATACAGTAAACCAGCCCTCACTTCATACATTCCAGAATGCGCTTGCTAAAGACCCTTCTGTCCTTAGGGGCTAACCACTCTCTCGGCCGGACCCACCTCCAGTTAAAACTCCAATGGAGTATTTTGGAGGATTAAACTACCAAGTACCAAGTAATGGACAGGGATGTTGGTATTAAACAAATATTCTCAGACTCCGACCGTGCATTTATACAATTGTAATTTAACAACCATCAATTTATCAGGTATTATCATTCATTTAAGAAAGTTTTAAGCAGGGTAGTTTCATTCCAATTGCCAATTTCAAGCTATATATTACCAGCATTTCCACCGATCATGTTCATTGACCTAAAGGATGAATAGCCCACGTACCATGCGTACAGTGCGGTAATTATTTGCGTCGTAATGTTCCCCTCGCTGCGTCCGGGCCTCAAGGCTCGGCTTCCAATCCCGCTGAACCATGGGGTTGGTTATTGGAAAACACCGGGGGATTATTAAAACTCGCTACCAGACAACCGTTCAATAGTTAAAGCTACATTCTAGATCTTGCGTTGTAGTAGTTAACATTCATGTGATATTATCTAACATGGCTTAGTGATTACCTATCTATACCAGCCAACCTATAGTGGCCACCAAAAGTAATCACTGCAGATAAAAACAATGTTATACAATCTGTCTTTGAAGGTAATCTGTCCACAGTGGCCACTGATGGTCACTTTACACTGGTTTGACTCTAGTCAATTATGCATTTGTATTCTCTATGTGTATTATTTTTCTTTAACTTAGGTGTATATATGAAGCATGTTCTGTTATTCATATATTTGTTATGTTTTGTATAACTCTATCATGTATATGAGGGTTGTATTTTGTATGCCTTCTTTATTATATGACATTGATTTGTGGGCACCTTACCAAGTATTACAATTGCAACCGTTAACCGTGGAATCGAATGTATCTTGAATCTTGCATGTCACGCAGTAGACTGCGTATACCATAAGACACAACATCGCGTATCGATAAGTAATTTTCTCGGTGTGTACATACGATATTCTTCCTGCAGCGTTCACTTTAAGTCTTACATTGCCACTGTAGGCTGAGCAAAATCATACGTGAATGCTTTGTATAACGAACCGAAGCAATCTACATTCTAGCATGTAAACGGTTAAGATGTGGCTACCCTATGCATGCAGGGTAGAAGATATTCATAGAACAGCTACTGGAATAATTCTTGTGCAACGTACTTGTGACATATTTTTGTCTAGTGTATTGGCCTCAGTTACAATGCCCGTCCTTGCCTTCTTGGTTCGTATATATACGACAGTTAGTAACCTTTCTGGAATATGAAATGATATAATAAATTAAATGCAAACCAAACTTAAAGTCAGAGGTTGCACCAGAATTTAAAAAGTGAGGGACACTGAGAGTACCTCGCGTTGGAGGAGAGGGAGGGAGGGGGGGGGGGGGGGGGTAAATTGGCGTGAGCAAGACAGTAGTGTTCATAATGAAGAGCTGAGTTCCAAAAGGCGCTAGATCCACCTTTTCAAAGGCAGGTTTTTGATTTTTGATTTTGGGTGTATAATTTGTCACGAATTTGGATTTCCAGATATAGCTACGTATAGCTTATTACTGATGTCGTTAATTCAATTTGTATGGAAAGTGGATTTAGCGCCTTTTGGAACTTAGCTCTTCGTGTACTGTCCACAACCAGCTAACAAAGACGTAGATGAAAAATAAAAATAACTTGAGTTATTGAGTTATATATACTTTCCATTATTAAACCGAAGAAAAGCAAGAACAAGTTCTGGGAAGGTGGGGGGGGGGGGTGGGGGGGGGGGGGGGCTGCGGCACATCATTACACCGGGGAAATACCTTCCATGCGTCATTGGGGCCGCCACTGAGCAATCTTTAGGAAATTTGAGAGATGTACATATTCATCGCATATATAGGGCTACTCTTCTTGATGCAATATGCTTCTCGAAAATCGTATAAGAACGGTGGATTCTTTATTGAAAGGTTCATGGATCACTATTTTGTAGTAAAATTAATTCATTTACTGTGGTTATTTGTTTTTAACAGTGGACAAAAATTACACAAGAAAAACAACAATGAAAGTCACACAATAGTTTGCTCTGAATCGAGGTATGCTCAAAATAATACCTTCCAATTAAAACAAAACAATATTGCGTTTCTCAGAATCGGCATGCTTCTCCGACTGCGGATGAATTGGAGTGCTCACCAGAATTAAAATTAACCAAACGTTCTGGAAGGGAAATCCCCCAAATATTACCTGTGCAAACAATCGAAGAAAACAAAACAAAGCAAACAAAGCAAACAAAGCAAAAACAGTATGAACATTGACATGTATACAATAATTTGCTTGTTACAGCGGAAAACAGATGAGTGTCGGTAAAAAAAAACATGTGAATACTGAAAGAACTTCCCATTTTGAAATAAAGAATTTTGTTTTGAACTGCATGATTTTAGATCAGCGATATAAAGAATTATAGTTGCACTTGCTGGGCAAATGTCGACAATCAAATATCCGACAGAAGGCAAATTCATAAATCATATAAAGGTCTACTTGTAGCTATCTATGGGTCTACCCACACTGGAAAAAAAAAAGAAGCAGAAAAACAATTGACTCATGAATTCAATATGATAAATTTAGCCGCCATTCCGCCAAATAGCTTCCCCTTTCCGCATAGATTGCGTTTTTGAGAGCCTGCATCCATCGATTTGCGTCGGAATTCCAGAGTGCACACAAGCATTGAATTTAATCAAAAGGTTGGCCACTGGCCTCTACCACTGTGGATAGTACGGTGGAGTTAATGCAATATCTGATAATCAAATTTCCTTGCGGTAATCAATGTACGTATAATTCAATCTATAAGGGGGTCGGTCACGTGACCAGGGGTGTAATAATGCATTCTAGGTCCCCCTCGCCGGTTCAACAAAATGCTTGGGAATAAATCGAAGACGAATATTGCTCCCGCGATCCAATTGTCGAGTCGGTATAGGCAGACTCGTATACATCCATGTGAATGTTTCTTTTTCCATATAGATCATTTGTTTTCGCATTGTATTTCCCATTTACTGTATCCCGTCGTAAAATGTTCTCGAGATAGTGGTTTAGAATATAGACAAAACACGACGTTGCATATATACTGAATAGACACTGAAAGCCAAGTGTTTTTTATTACAGCGAAAGTAACTAAGAAAATAACAAAAGGTAACATAAACCAAGCCGAATATAATCTTTTATAAGTAAACATTTGGTATAGACCTTTACAAATTATTTAATCCAAAACGCAAATAACTCATACAATAATGCAAGAGAGTTGCGTAAGTGCCTGCAAACTCCCTCAAAAATTAACCTGGGGTGTTTCACAACTATTCTAAGTTGAACTTAACTCCAAGTTTGACCTACCTACTATGGAAAGCCTTTATTTCTTTGTAATATTGTTTAAACAGTTCTTTTAAAAAGACATACATTAAGTTTTAAAAAAACAGCAATGTTATTTAGTTATTATATCACAGAGCCTTGAATTTATTGATATAAATGTTTGTTATGGGTCTCATATAATTGCATTTTGTTTGCTTTTGAATGTGTTTTATTCCAAGGCTACGATTGACTTTCAATATTTTTAAGGTCCAACTTAGAGTTAAGTTCAATTTAGAATATGTGTGAAAACCCCCAGGTTCTGAAAACATGACGCTGTCATGTGCGCCATCATATAAATCTAACGACTCAGTAACTTTAAAGGGGTGGTACAGTTTTGGTAAGGCTGAGCTTTAGTAACCAAAACCTGCACATTAAAAATGACAGTAAATTTATAATCAGCAAGACAATCGAATTGAAAAAAGGTGCAGTAGTTATTAAACCAATCCGTTCTCAGTGTTTGTAATTCGCATTTAGATATTACATGGTCCACCCTGTTCACAAGAGCAATGGATTAATCAATGTCAAGCTTACGGTGCTTGTTTTATATGATTTTGTTTTGATAACAAGGCTCGCTCGATCTCCCGTGAAGCGCTATTAAATCAGTGACAGGAATTCACCTCATAATGATTTTAAATGAGCCGATAACTGTCACATAATTGAAGTATTTTCTTATAAACACGGGGATTTTACGACAACGAAATGATGTTACGGCAGTGAAAACAACAGTACTGCAACTGTAATTACGATGTTCGATACTGCTTCAGTTTGTTTTGACTGCAGATGCCGAACCTTGTCCAGTGAATATGAAATGAACCGAAGACAAAATTTATATCACTTCTATCAAAATGTTAGACACCTATATTTCATATAAATCAATAAATGACACACACGCATTACATCTTATAAACAAAAGCAACTTTATCACTATACGTGCCTCGTATTTAACAAGGTCGTATAACCATTAATGTGTATATAAGCACGCATACTACTTTGTCATTCCTATACGTATACTGACGTATTGTTTGCATATATTTATAGTGTAAAAGGAGGGGTCTAAGTTATGACAAATTGCGACTTGAGTAGAAAAATAAAGGCTATTGAACAACGATGGCAACGCTATGTAAATAAATCAATCATATTTAATGCCACAAATCAATGTATGCCTTTTGTCAAGTTGAGCAGAATTGCAAGGTTCAGGTGACTGAAAAAATATTTTCTTATATTACGTCAAATCGTTACAAAAATATCTATGCGAAAATTGCGAAATTTGCTATGCCGAGGGATGTGGAAAATACTGAAAATAACTAACTAAAAGCTTGCGTCTTTCTAGATACTGGATATTAATGACGCAAATGGAAATGTGTGTGTTAAGTACGTCTAAGTCAGGATGAACGGTGCCGTACCAGGGTCAACTAAAAGGGGGCAAATAAAAGGGGGGCAATAATTAATACCTATACGTGGGTAGAGCGCCGAGCCAAAATATATACCCTTACCATTCATTATGTTTATTTGTTATCTAACAAAGGGTGGACAGCGTTGACATAGGGAAGGGTGAGGAGAAGAGTCCTCGCGTAAGGGGGATGCAGGGGGCGAAAGTCCCCTTACTCTTCCCCCTCCCGCCATCTCCGGAGTAGGTAGGTGTCATTTTCGATTCGCAGGTCGATCCATAACGTGTGATGTCGATCGCAGACCCGCAGAGTTCCTTCCTTAACCAGTCCGCCAGATGAACAAGATATAGAGAGGTTAATGGCAAAAGACGGCACTTTTATGCTCCGTTCTGTAACGTGGTTACACGCTATCCGCAGTCAACCATTTGCCTATATTTGATGGGCTAACGTAGTTAAACGCCATACGCGAAGAGCAATTGGCGTGCACGGGGGGCAACGAGAGTTAATTTAACCCCCCTTTAGAAGCACTTCCTTGCGATAGCAGGTGCGCTAAGGTGCATTGGCTTTAATACCCTATACCCTCAGCCGGGTATGCGTGTGTGTAGTAGTATCGGCGTGTGCTGGATGGGGAAACTTATTTGTCGGACAAAATGACGCATGACCCTGGTTACCTAATTAAAAACCTGAGTAATGAACACGATCTCCTTCTTCTAAACTCATTTAAATGCCTGGAAGAAGACATATTATATATATTTTTAAAAGATACTCTGAACGTAGATGTACATGTTTTTATTTATTATTTTGTTAATATTAAAGGGAAAATTACCATAAGTATATAATATACATGATAATTAACAAATATAATATGGTTTATCCGGGATTCTTGAAAGATTATGTTTCATGTCATGTGTAATCATATGTAAAACAGTATTCGAATATTACAACTAATGTTGCGTTGAAATAGGAAAACATAGAATAGCACTTTGAAAGTTCCCAAATAACGGCATGTGTAGTAAGTCCTAAATGACAATAACTTGTGTGAAATGTTATACCCAAATAATATGGATAACATGGATGGCATCCCCAATACCGTAGGCCAGATGTCGAGATACTTCGAGGAGCGAGTGATACTGTGTCATCTGATGGTTCAAGGAGCAATAGATGTGACAACATGAACGCAAAGTCAGATAGAAGTCTGATGTTAGGAATGGCAACGTTAATAACGTTAATGTCATTATCAGGCCACGCTGGATATATTTCACGACCGGCTAATATAAAAACAACACCAAGTACTCCATCACTTTGTCAAATGATATACTAGAATCCCATGTCGTGATGAAATTCTGGAGTAATATACCAGTATAACATCTGCTCAGAGAATGTCCCCGTCTGATATGTTCTATATTCTCAGACTTACCTGCTGTATACGTTAGAAGGACGAGTAAGAGGAATACGAAGAGGGAATCTAAAGATGAGGAGGAAGAAAATGCATCATCATGGAGTCTTATTTCCTATATTATCATAAGAAAATACTCTTGGAACACGATGTGTTTAATTATTTTTACATTATACATCTATAATTATGTATACATAAACCTGTAACAACCTACTCTTTCCAAGGGGTAGACTAGGTTCATTCGTACTTAAAGTAATCCATTAACTTTGTCAAAATTCAACCAAATTACTTGGAGCTTTCACACGTCTCTTGTACCTTGTTGTTTGGGTTATGGTAACAGAAAATGAAATGGGTTCTAATTTTAAGTCTCCCTAATTATGGAGATATTTAAGATTAATTTTGTTATCAAGAGTATCCGCATTCTGATATTAAATCGTCCATATAGTACCTAAATTCGGATACTTCACGCGAACGATCGGGATAAAACCAGACATTGATTTTCTCTGTTTTCACTAGGTAAATATTATTCCTTTTCTATGAAAATCTCACGTATCATTCTGAAGAATCTTATAATGAAATTGGTATATGATCAAAATCTCAAATATTACTTTTGGGAATAAATATTAAGTTGATGGATCACTTTAAGGTGTGACTGCCTCAAACACGGGACATTTAATCGCCCAATCCGAGGGAATGCAATTTTCAGTGGTCTCCTTTCCTGCATATGAAGCGTGAAGATGTAACCTTACAATGCCACTTTCATATCTAACCTGGATATAGACAAGTGCACATACAAAATAAAATATATTTTTGTGTATACTAAAAATGGAGGAACATTGCAAAAAGTACTCGGGGCTAGAAACTGGGTAGCATTTTGCATTTTTGTTTGTACGTATTCCAATACTATGTGAACTCTATACCAATCATCAGACTAGATAATAATTCCAAACAAATTCCTTCAGGTTTTTATTGTGTTTGAAATTCAATGATATAATACGAATGCAATAAAATTATTATATCATTCATAACACATCGAGATTACTGTACTCCCGACAATACATGATAAACACGAGACATTGTTGCCTCTTTACACGTAATGTAGCTCTATTTTTTCAGACAATTCTGAAATATATATTTATGTACATTTATTCGTTTTGCATTTCCATCTCTTTGTCAGCGGATTCGCCGGCTATTTTTCCAATCAGACACGAGAGTGCTGTACGATTGATTCCAATCAAGCTCCAAATTCCCTCTCCTCAATTACACTTTACGGAGTTCCCCATTTAAATAGATCCAAGGAGATACAAACTAAATTAACCCTAACGGTATCATAGGTGCATATTCGTACCGTAAACAATATAATACTACTGACAGAGCTGCGCGAGTTATGTTTTTAAGAGTTATGGAAATGCATCCAGTGTTTCTACATTCTAAAATTGATTGTCCCCAAACTGAACGATTGCACTTTGTTGCGTAATATATTTCTCCGGTAGAATGAAATGCAGAGGGAGGCCACATTATATTGTCTATCGGGATCAGGTAAATGTTGTCGGACTATACCCTCTCTGGAAAGTGAGTTGATTTCATTATGCGAATCGTTTCTGTTTCCCAATAATGAAAAACAAGTAGACAATAAACATGATAAAAGGTTCCTTGTGATCAACAACGGAAATAAAGACATTGAGAGAGTAGGAGAAAACAAAGATGACTTATAGAGAATGGTAAGGACTATAATAAGAAACCATCGACAGTTGCAACATGTAAGATAAACAAATACGATACAATTTAATGGGACATGAATGCCTCTATTGTTTTGCACAAATTTGCCTCGGGAATATGGGCATGTGTTGGATTCTATAGGTTCGTCATGCTGAAGACTTGTTATTCCGATTCGCAGATTCTATACGCCAAAGATTCGTTATTTCGAATGTTCGTTTATCCAAATGTTCGTTATGTTGGACGTTTGTTATTCCGAATGTTCTTTTATCCGAACGTTCGTTATGTTGCACGTATGTTATTCCGACTGTTCGTTTATCCGAATGTTCGTTATATGTTGGACGTTTGTTATTCCAAATGTTCGTTTTGTTGGACGTTTGTTATTCCGAATGTTCGTTATTTGCTGAAGGCACACTATTCCGAAGTTTGTTATTCAAAATGTTCGTTATGCTAAAGGTTCGCCAGCTGTATCGTTAGGATAGGGCATACCATATACCCTTGGCAAGTTCGTTATGTTGAAGGTTTGTTATCCGAAGGAATACAATACGTTATTACTTAAAACGTGTATTCTTATAAGCCATAACCTAAGTAGCCGCCATAATTCAGCCCTAGACATGCTAGAAGGCGGTGCTGCTGAAATGTGTTAGTGGAATATTTTCATTCGGAACGTTCGTTAAGTTGAACGTTCGTTGTTCTGAAGGTTCGTTATGCTTAGGGTTTGTTATTCAGATGTCTCATTATGCTCACGGTGGTTTGTTATGCTACAGGTTCGTTTGTTTTTCGAAGGTTTGTAAATCAAGAAATGAGTTGGGAATATCCTTACATAACCTCAGTAGCCGCCATGATTCAGCCCTGGAAGGCAGCTAGTGCTGCTCGAAGGTGTAGGTGGATGTCCGCGCTAACATGGTTAAATTCGATAGTATAATGTTCTATCCTTGCCTCGATTCAATTACGCGACGATAATGGGTTGGGTGCTGAAGGCGTGACTTGTAAATGGCTTTCACGCTTTCACCATCTTCCTTGAAACTGCCTTCCAATTTATTGTCTTTCCTTCTTCTTGTTTTTCAGCGGTAATGGACATCATGAATATCCCCATGTTCTTTTTTCTCACCATATAATATGCAACAGACATGATATTGCACCGTGATGAGTGAATATTCATCTCATTTTCGTTATGTCAAATGTAACATATTTGAATATACCTTTCTTAGAACCAGTTTAATGTTAAGATTATTTAAAATCCTTTCAGGACTGGTCCAAACAATAATCGGGTTCAAATCGTCTTTAAACGGGTCTTTCAACTGAACTCGTTGAAAAATAATTATAAGTACACATGGCAGTTCGGTTGACATCATAAACACGCAGAGAGACATCTCTTTGATGCTTACCTTACAAAGAAATAGAGAGAGCAAGTTATAAAAATAAGTACGGTACATGTACTCTGTCGTAATCGAAATAAACGTGTTTGGTACAGTATAATTGATGGATTCATCTCGGAGATGTCTGTTTATCGTGATCATTTTATTTAATCGTCAAAATTTACGATCGGTGCCCTAGCCCACGCTACTTGGAATAACGTTCGTAATAAATAAGAACTGAAAGTATCGAAGGACAACTGAGGCATTGGTGACCACGCTAAAATTGAAAGAAAACAAGTTATTGGATAAGGTAAATAAGCTGGTACGATTGATTGGTAAATGTAATTTTTCATATTTGACTTTTGGCGACCGTGCTAAAACTTAAAGATAATAAGTTATTGGATAAAGTAAATGTGCATTTGGTAAAATTGATTGTTAAATGTAATCGTTCATACTTACTTGGTCAGACTGAGAATAAAGGGGTGGTAATAAATGGATGCAAGAGGAATTGTATAAGCAACGATGTAATAGAAAATAACAACCTCTTTTAAGCATAAATAAGTTCAAAGCTAAACCAGCGTTAGTATGACAATTCGACCTCCCAGTCTCGCTCATGCACCATCCTGTTGAAGATAGTTGTAGGTTAAAAACACATTCCGCAAAACACAATCACTCCTTTAATCTTTCGATGACGTGACCAAATGTAATTAAGTCTCGTGGTGTTCGTTTATGTCAGTGAGCACATTTAACAAAATCACCCCTTTAATCTTCCAATAACGTGACGAAATGTGTGTCTAGGGGTGGTCGTTTGTGTCACGGACCGCGCCAGTTAGCGTGTCACGGACATCGCTTACATCATTGTACATGCGATTAAACAAGTGATTTATAGTTCATATACAGTAGTCTGTTTGCGCGTTCCAATGTGATTTACACTCTGTTTGTGCGTTCCGATGCTGTGTACAGGGTGATGACCATTCCCTTATTTAGACAAGTACATCGGGGCTTGACTTGGAAATTACACTACAAAACAAGTATTAGTGGCAGTGCCAGGATAAACCTTAATGGGGGATGGGCAGGGAATAACTGCAAAGCGCGAATTTTCCTGTTTTGGGGCACGCCGTTTATCGGAGGTCATCATGACAAATTTGTCATAATGACAGATTTTTATGGTGGCATTATAAGGACATTTAGGCCTAAATTTTGCCAAAACTTTGCCAAATTTTAGCCAAATTCGTATAATTTGGCTAAATTTTGGCAAAAATTTTGCCAAATTTTGGGCAAAAGGTCCCCGTAATGCCACCATAAAAATTGGTAATTATGACAAATTTGTCATGATGACAAAATATTGCTTTGTGAAATACCGACCTGGATGTGTTACTTTAGCTTTGACTTGATTTGATTCATATTTGTTCAACATAATCTCATGATACATGGTATGACTTTCAACCCTTTGTTATTATGTGTTCATTATATATTTGAGGACTGTGCCCCAAATAGCTTGAAGAGGTATCATGGCAAGTTGGCAACAAATTAAACCGTGTTTGAGTATTTCTAACACTTATTTTAAGGAACTGAAGGGGGCAGTGAGGCGGTAAGAATTGACATGGGGGCGATAGTTGCCCTCCTTGCATCCCCTAGCTACGCATCTGGAAGATTGAATGTTTTCCGCTACACAAACTTGATAGGATTTGTACATCTTGCAGTAGACATAAAAATTCACCTCGTTCTGGAGGGGTGCTTTAATATTATGACGTCATACTATCCCCTCCATCCCGAGAACGAGTGAGAAAACACAAATCGTCAAAGAACCCTCGAAACATTGTCTGATTTTTCGGACTAATCTTGCAGTTGATACCGTATGTGGCTATACCGGCTGGTGTATATCCACTCAAAATTTGGTTGATGTATTGTGTACGTATAAATACAAGTATACATTACGTATTCCATTACTCACTTATTCGTACAACATACATTTTGCAACATTTACATAATGTATTCAGTTTGTCTGCGTGCTGTACTACTGAAATAGCAATCTTCTATTTTTATTACATCAGAAGATTAAACGTTGCTCTAGACTGACTACGGAGCCTATAAATCAAATTTGTAAAGTGGCTTAGTGGCGTAGCGTGATTGGACTGATTGGGGGAGGGAAACGCAAATTATTGAGGGAGGGGGACACCACAAATATTGAGGGAAGGGGCACCTTAATATTGGGGAGGGGCACACTTTATCTATTTCTTTCTTTTTGTAAAGAGTGTTCCTCTTATCCGTTGCATTGATCATAGTATTGGGGGGGGGCACGTGCCCCGTGCCCCCCCCCCCCCCCCCTCCCCTCCACCCCTATGTGGCTTCGCCACCGAGTGGCTAAGTGCGTCACTGATGTATCCTTGTGATATGAAAGTCATCACATTGCATATATAGAATCCAAGTTTTGCAGCTGCACGTGGAATAGAGCAAGTTGGATTTTATGCAAACAAATAATATTTCCGTTATTCATGTTATTTGTAAGTCAAAGATAAGGCATTTGGTTTCATTACTGATGGGTTGGAGCCTTGGGAGGACATCTCGAAATGGAAATGTGATTATAATCCAAGGTAGTTGTATTTTCAGATTCATTTAATTTTTGTTTGCAAGACGAGGTATTTTTTTATTATTAATAAGTAATTACGACTATAAGTGAATACTGGATTGTAAATTGTGTTAAAGCAAACGATATCAATTTGTTGCCTTTAATTAAATTGTACTTAGAAGTTTGTCAAATAGACATTCATGTAGCTAACGAGTCATCTGAATAATTCGAATCTTGCTGTCCATGTTTGTATAACCTTTAACAAGGCGAGACGCATCTATCAATGTCACCATTAATTTGATTTGAGTATTATTCTTTACGCATTCATGGCCAAGAGCGTTGCAACATTCCGTGTTCCACGATGTTGTTTGTCACGTAACTCCGAATAACAGCTAATGCATGCGGTCGCATCCCACAGTAATAATTGATAATGCGTTTAATGTTAAAGGGTCCATGCTTTTAAGAGTACTTGCTCCAATTTCAAATCAGATACGTATCCATAGCGTTAAACGTATCTGGTAAGGATGATCGCCATGCAATATCAATCGAGGAAAGTTTTCACCGTGTATCGATTGTTATTGAAAAAATAAAAACATTTAAAATAAGTTTCATATTATTAGCTCTGTTTGGAGCATGTACGTTGTTGACACTGTTTCACCTCATTATATGTTGCATTTTAGATGATTTAACGTACCTAGTCTCTAAACCGACAATAACCGAGTGTATAGTGCTATTATCTAGGGTGAATGACTGTGTTAGCAACATAGCGCGCGCGGCGATTCGGTGTTGGTGTTGGTGTTGGAGTTGAGATAACCCTAACACCAGCCTCTAACATCGTGCTTGAAATCACCCATTGTGAGGTCTTTAAATAGCGCTCCCCGTCCTGACAACCGAGCGCCTTTAATAGTTTCACATCTAACGTAGATAGCAACACTTTCCTATGCACATTAACCCGTTGCGTGCGGGGACATGTTAGTCGCTGCACTAACTCTATGAGGGTTGCAAAATGTAATAAGGAACATGTTAACCTATCAATTAAACAATACTAATACACCAGACCAATAGTGTGGATCGATTTCACGTTTTAGTGACCATTCTTTGAACATGGCAAGGGAATGAAAAACACGTAGGTGTGACCTACGTGGTATACTAAGTTAATAAGTATTGTACCAAGTGTTTTAACAAGGATCATGGCCCATTGATCACGCCTTCAAAAATAGCCCAAAACTGTATTATGCAGTGAATAGATTTGACACTCCAGTGGTCCATGGTATTGACTTCCGAGGCCAACCTGTTCTATACCAAAACTGCATTTCACGCTGCTTTGGTTCATGGTTTACTTCCGGGGTCAACCTGCACACGCAAAGCATGAGCTGTTCACAACCCGTTTCCAAAGCACACCCTGAACTATTTTGTGCATGGTTCACTTCCGGGGGTCAACCTGGACATACACGCATAACCATCAATGAAGTTTATTATAATCTCTCCTCACACTGTGCTTCACAGTTAACATGGGCCTAAATAGCTCGCATACATCATGGCGTGGCATTTCGATGAAATCTGCACGAGTACGACCACATATATCATATACTTATCCATGGTGCTTAGTATTGTAATAGTGTTTATTCAACAGGTAAATGTGTGTAACGATATAATTGTTCTGCTTTTGATCTAACGATAAATACAATATCAATTTGATATATACACGAAATAAGCTCACTTCATGAAACGTTGTAGATACGATTTTCATACGTTGAACATTACAATATTTCAAATCAGTGGGACTGACTCTATATTCTTCTCACGTTCTACGTGTTGGGTGGGTTGACATGACTGCCTGTTAGGCTCGATCGATATCAAATTGCAGCAATTTAGTATTTCTATTCCAAGCCATAGGCATGAAATTGAGTTATTGCACATACCAATGAGTTTGCAAGGTCAACTAAACCGTTACACACATTCTTCGACGTAAACATCGCATGAAGCAAACTTGAATAGAGGCTGTGGCAAGTTTTATGTAAAAATATTCTCGAATGTTGACGATATACGAGCGAGGTCTGTGTTGATAATGTGACCATATCCGTCGTACGTGATGGGCGGGGTAAAATGATTGCCAGTTACGTTTGATCGATGTATGATTGCAGCAATTTAATAGTCTTTTCATTCCAACCTTGGTCAGAAAATTAATTTACTACATGCACTCTAACCCCCATAACAGCTTGGTGGTGGTGATTTTATAGCAACATACCTAGCCATTGATGTTTTAAGTTGATGGCAAGGTCACGCCGTAACACCGTTACACACATTTCACGACGGAAAAGCGCATGCAACAATCACTGTACAGTTGACATGGTTGAACCAGAAGTTTAGGAATGCACTCTCTACAGTTGGCGGCAAATTGACGACACGTTTCAATGTATTTGTTTCCACATCAGTGTGTGTATATAATGACACAATAAGTCATATGTCTTGGGCTGGTTTAATAATGATTGAGTGCTGGGTCTGATTGATCTGAAATTGCAGCAGTTAAGCAAAAAATATCTTTCCTTGGAAGGTCCAAGTTGGTGGTCGGACAGAATCGTTACGAAAATTACTTTGACGCACATTTAAACACTAAATGCAACAACCACTTCAAAGCTGAATAGTGGTCACGTTAGGAATACTCTTTGAACATGCTAAACGATGATGAGTAAATACATGACTTGTATTATGTTTGGATAGAGGCCATAATCAGAATTTAAAAAGAATGTTCGCTCTTAACTTGGCGGGAGCTTTCGAGACATTTATACAAATAAAACAAAACTGTATTGATTTCTTTTTTTCCTTCTAATGTAGCTTATGTGTCCTTGCAAAAGTGTTGGGCTGGTTTACAATATTGATTGTGAGGTTTGATCGATGTGAAATTGCATAATTTCGGATGAATGGCGTCCCTATCACAATCAATGCAAGTCGGTGGGAAGGTCAGTATAACCGTCAAAGAATAGAAAGAATTCTTCAAAACGATTTTATCGTCGGTCATTAAAAAACTGTTGTGTGTAGCTTTTATATGAGAAATTGCGTTTTTGTGATGTGATATATTTTATATTCAAAGGTACATTAGGTACTACTAAATATTCATCCCCATTCAACCTTTCTGACTCATCTTTAGCAGAAAAAGATTTCGATCACCTGTTTGTATACATCAAGTAATTATTACGTGTATTGTCCACAACTAACACTGCCTCTCTATACAGTGTTGGAGGATGACACGATGGTTTTATTTATAGATATCTTTACGGTAAATGGTTCCTCTCTGTGAAGCGACTGGTCACCCATTCGTCGATGGAGGTCATTAATGTTTCAACGACATGCATTAAAGGGGAATGACGTCCTTGTCGATGTGGTCAGCAAGGCGACGTGACCACTAGATGCGTCCAGCAGCCGAGAGTCGAGAGCTTCGCATTACTTCAACACAGAGTCTTAGATTCGGGGGATAATCCGAATGTCGGGTTCACACCAAACTTTAGAACATAACTGTAGCAATGGAGCACTCGTATTAGCTATATGAGCCCGAGACTCATGGTCTTCCTTTTCTTCTTCATCATCGTGCATGCAATTTGAATGTCTCATACGGGACCCCCATAATCCTATCCGAGGGACGAAGTGCAGAGGCATGGGGGAGGTATACGTTAACACACAACTAACATGAGTTAGCTCAAATTCCAAAAGAGAGTAACGATGTCCGGTGGCGGGATTCGGACTGCACTCAGTTGCTCTCAACACTGAGCTAACTCGCTTCCTTTTGTGTAGTATAGTGTGGACACCTTGTACGACAGGAAATTACCTCCGCTAGGGGAAATGTCCACAGATGCAGGGGTGTAGGGGACAATGGATGAACGTAATGCATGTATAAGGGAACAGGTGTATTTACCTTCTTTAGAGAGAACGGGAACATATAGGGTGAGAGATGGGGCTACTGTTATAGCAAAAGGCCTTTGGCAAAAATGTCCAAAAATAGTAGCCTGGCCCCATATTCATGAAAGCCCGCTAGCTTTGATCCTTGCTAAGTCTTGTTTGGATGGCGTGGCTACGAATTAAACACAAGATAGTTTAGTTGCTAACTAGGGTTAACTTAGTGGGTAGCTAAAGCTTACTCAGCTAATCTTACTTGGGGACTCGGAAAACTTTTTTGTTGCTTAATAAACAGCGCATTTAAAATACACTTAGCAATGAACTAAGCTAGTGGGCTTTCATGAATATGAATATGGGGCCTTTTTTCTAATGGTATGCGCATGAATTGAGATACAAAATGGTACATTAGGTTTGCCCGAAACGGTCTCAACATACTGATATTATAATACATGTATAGGCATACATGATGTATACATTGAGTAGCTCAGAATATTGGATTGAATAATAAGATTTTGTTTAGTTCTATTCAGTTTTGTAAACTCTTTACACTAACATATAAGTTATGAATGTATTATTTCACATGGCAGGTAATAAAAGTGTAATATTTCATATTTGTTTATGTGTGGGGCGTTTCTCAATACTGTTATATCGCTTTAATCGAGGGCTCAGTACATAGAACTACAGAACACGCGATCCGCACCGTTATAGTGATCGGAATCTAAGTTGACATGCCCATGGCCATGA
>JBAMJV010002988.1:0-53411 GCA_037951105.1 Echinarachnius parma | reverse complement strand
TCCCAAGGTCGCACATTTGCGCCCCGAAATACACACAAATGCCATAGAAGGTAACTTGATTCTCTTTTTCAAGTACAGGTTGCTTGCTTGCTTGTTTATTTTTTATTTTTGTGTTTGTGTATTTGTGTGTGTGTGTGTGTGTGTGTGTGTGTGTGTGTGTGTGTGTGTGTGTGTGTGTGTGTGTGTGTGTGTGTGTGTGTGTGTGTGTGTGTGTTCGTGTGTGTGTGTGTGTGTGTGTGTGTTTGCTTGTCTGTCTGTGGGTTTTTTGTTTTGTTTGTTTGTATGTTTGATTGCGTGTGTGGTTTTTGTTTGTGTGCTTGATTGTTTTTTTTTTATATATTTTTTTATTTATTTTTTGGCTTAATAATAGTGATATGCTTGTATAGACCATAGAGTAACTATATATAATATAAAGACCATAATAATAATCACTGAGATGGGATTTGCTACGCATGATAATGAATGAATGAATAACTTTATTATCAATAAGATAACAATATAACAATCATACATGAATAAATGTTGACAGACAAACAAACTGGTAAAAGGACCCTACAGAAATAGCAACTTTTGCTAGTGGGGCGTAGGACCCTATGTACATGAATAGACGATATGCTTACATTTGACTAAGGCAAGATTAAATAACATTCTACACTATTTTCTACACTAAGTATTTACAATAGTGGACACACTAATAACTACTAAACTATAAGATTATATAAAACATGTATAATCTGTTCAAGAGAATAAAAATTGCTTTATGTTTGGTAGCAATTCACAAAACACTACAAGACATATTGACTAAATAAATACTTTTTTACATTTATCTTAATAAGGTTGAGACTATCAAGTCTCCGTATCTCTAAAGGCATACTATTCCAAATATCTGATCCCTGAAACGAGATTGAAGTTTTTCCATGCTCTGTTCTCACCCTAGGGTTAACCAAAATATTTCCATCCTTTTGTCTTGTACTATAAGAGTTTTCAAAAAAGGTATAATATTCAAACACTGAGTGTGGTAAGTGTTCATGAGTTAACTTAAAAATAAAAACTGTTACCAACAACTTATCAGTTTATACACATCCAATATACCTAATGAATAAAACAATGGAGATGATGAGGCCATTCTATTATTGAAAGTAATTGCTCTCAAGCCATTTTTTGTAATATCAATATCTTATTCATTAACATCAAAGGTGCACTTCCCCAAACTTCAAGGCCGTAAGATAAATGTGACTGAACAAACGAATAATATAATAATACAAGGACTCGTTTCGGAACAAAGTGTCGTAGTCTATACAAAATTCCAACTTTCCTACGAAGTACAGAGCATAAATTATTTATATGTTCATTCCAACTCAAATGCCGATCAATATATATTCCAACAAAAAGAGATACTTGTACTTCATTCAATAACTCATTCTTAATTTTTACAACTCCAACCATACGACACTCTTTTCTCTTTGGCTTAACAATCATAAAATTAGTTTTCTTTATATTAATAGTAATCTTATTCGCATCACACCACTGATCAATGTGTTTTAGGTTATCAGTTATTTCCAATAAATTAATATCTGTTTGATTAGGTAAAAAAGAATGAAAGATATTAGAGTCATCAGCAAAGAGTCGAAAATTAAAGTAGTCTGATGATCTAGGTAAATCATTAATATAAATCAAAAAAAGTGTAGGACCTAGAACAGATCCCTGGGGCACACCACATTTAATTAAATACATGGGAGAAGTTGAAGCATTATGACGCACAAACTGACGACGGTCACTCAAATAATCATGAAACCAATTCAATTGAGTTCCTCGAACACCATAATTTTCTAACTTGCCTAAGAGTATATTATGATTTATTGTATCAAATGCTTTAGCAAAATCAACAAAGACACCTACAATAACTCGACCTTTATCTTGAAACTGAATTAACTGATAACTTTGTACTATGCTTTTCCCTAAATCCATACTGATGTTTATACAATAAATCATATTTTCCCAAAAATTTACCTATACGAATATTCACTAACTTCTCAAAAACTTTACTTAAAATAGGCAAGACCGATATAGGCCTATAATTACCTGGGTCAATTCTTGTACCTTTCTTATACACCGGACTAACTCTGGCTATCTTCATAGAACGTGGGAAGACACCCAGTTGAAACGACATATTAAAAATATATGAGAGTGGTTGTGACACATAATACACACCTTCTTTCAATAGATTAACAGGGATATTATCACTACCACAGGACTTTTTCATATCGCAATTCAAAATTACATTTTCCACCTCAGTATGAGTAATTAGTGACCAATAAAAAGAATGTCTAAGAGGTGCATCTAAGTAATCCTTATAACTATGTTCACATTGCAACTCATCAATCTTTTCTGCCAACCGTGGCCCAACCGACACAAAGAAATCATTAAAAATATCGACTATTTCCTGGGGCTCTTTATAATCCTGAAGTGTGCCGTCTACTTCAACTTGCAAGTTATCAACTACTTTCCTAGTCTGATCCTGTTTACCAAGCAATTCATTAACAGTTTTCCATGTTTTACTCGAATTACCCTCATACTTTTTAAACATATGACCATAATATAACTTCTTTGCATTCCTTAGAACAGATGTTAACAAATTCCTATACCTCTTATACTTAGTATAAGCATTATCATTGAATTTTGATTCTAAAACCTTAGAGTAAAGTTTGTGTTTGCGTTTTATACATTTCATTATCGACTTTGTAATCCAAGGTTTACTCACATTCTTTTTATTTTTCCTATCCACAAATGGAGCATGTTCATAACACACATTTCCAAATACTTTTAAAAACCTTTCATATGCACTATCCACGTCTCTACAATTATATACTTCTTGCCAGGATGTACCTGCAAGGCCAACAATAAACTTAGCCTTATCAAAATTTCGATAATCTCGTACTTTTACTGAACATCCTAACACTTTCCTACAGCTCAAATTTTCAAAGAAAGCACATATAGGGAAATGATCTGATAGATCTGTTAATAAAATACCTGCATAATTATTACCAGCACTATAATTTGTATAAATTTGATCTATCAAAGTTTCTGTAAGCTCAGTTTTCCGAGTTGAATACACAATAATCTGTTCTAAACCAAAGCATTGTAATCTTGTCACAAATTCGTCAACTACATTGTGAGATATATTAAGCAAATCAATATTAAAGTCACCCATTAAAACACAATGACGTCTATCCAACTTTAATTTATATAATGTATCAACCAAACTTTCTTGAAATTCTTTCAAGTCTGTGTTAGGTTTCCTATAAATTATGCCTACAACAACAATTTTGTCATCCACAGAAAGATTAATCCACATAGACTCGGCATGGCGCACATTCATTTCAACTATCTCATAATATTAACTCAGACTTAATATACGCAGCAACGCCTCCTCCCCTGCCAACTACACGACTTTTATACTCAAAATTATAACCATTTATTCCAAATCTAGCATCCTCATGTAGTTGCCAAATTTCTGAAAGGCCAATAATACTAAATTTATGCTACAGCACAGAATCATAAAAAAGATTAAAATTATCAAAATTTTTACTTAGGGATCGAATATTAATATGCGAAAAACTTAACGATTTTGGGGGAAAATCATTAAATATAGAATTGAATTCATCTGGACTGAGACTAAAAGACTGGCATGGTGATAATACAGACTCTGTATTATCAAACATGATCATGAAGTTTGTTCTGCATTGTATTGTTTGCGATAACAATCATTATACACACAAAGTGAATGCATTTTTCTTTTTATATTAGTGCACTTGCATAAGAAGACATTTTGTGTCCATTTGTTTGATTGTGTGTGTCAGTGGCGGATCCAGGGGGGGTTAGGGGGTTTAACCCCCCCCCCCCCCCCCGTTGGGCTGCCAAGTGAAAATGTATCAGTGAAAAAAGTGCAAAAAATCACTTACGGGGGTTCAAAATAGTAACAACAAAAATCGCCGAGAGGGGGGACACCCCCCTCTCGGACTCTCCCCCCCCCCCCCCCCCCCCCCACTCGCCGCTACGCGGCTCGGACTTCGCTCCGCATCGTCATTGGGTCAACCCCCCCCCCTCCCCTTAGCAAAAAGCTAGATCCGCCCCTGTGTGTGTGTGTATTTGTGTGTAGTTGTTTGTTTCAATTACGTTATGTCTTATGACCTTAGACCAAACAAAAAAGTATAATTGTAATTAATAATGATGTCATTGACTCACAGGCAAGACCATGTACAAGACGAATAATTACGTTATGTCGTATGACCTTAGACGCAATCAAAAGTATAATTGTAATTGATGTGCCATTGACAATAAATAATCACAGGCCAGGCGATGTACGTCCTTTAATACCATGTTCACTATTTCACCCGGAAGCTCTAACATTCTACAAAAATAGAAAAGGGGAGAATGTTTTGTTTGTTTTTCACCTTTTCACCGTGTGTTTTCATTCTGCCCTTTTCTATCTCACACCCATGGATGCCAAAGTCAAGGCTTCGTGTCTTCTCATGCAGAATAATATCGAGCGTCCAAACTGATTTACGCCGACATTATCGCCGAAGGCTTAAAGTATTATGTTTATATTATGTTCCTACTTAAAATACGTGCTTCTAGGCACTAGCGCGGAAACCCTATTGGCTAATGTTATAAGTCGTGACTCGCTTTTAAAGGGACAGTTCTATTCTATACACATTTCTTACAAAAATGTTGTGTTTGTAGATAGGCTTTATGGAGTTGCTATATAAATGCTAATGGCTAATGTTATAAGTCGCGACTCGCTTTAAAGGGGCATCCGGGTTCTACACATTGCTTACAATTATTTTGTAGCGAGACTTTATGGGATTGCTATATATCATAACTATATATACAATTTGGACCTGTTTGGACTACAGATAGTTTATTTCTGAATCTTTTCTGACGGGTATTATAATAATAATGACATTACTCGACTTTATACGTATGTAGCGCGTTATGCGCTTTACCCTGATATAATAATACTCCGGTCATTAGACAAATTCACAACCAATCCGATCATGACGTGTACCTTCCACTCCCCAATGAGCAATGCGTTCCAGCAACCAGGGAATATACAGTAATTGCTTATAATTAAGTATTCAACGTACTTTAATTCACGTTTGTTCGTTTTTTTTTACCCGAGTGCTATAAACTTTTGCCATATTAGAAAAGTCTTGACTTGCTACAGAGGACTTTAATTTCGTAATAAGCTAACGATGTCTGGGGCATGGAGATAGTACTCCGACCATGTAAGTAAATGGTACAATCCCGGTGAGTGTGTTTAGCCAGTCGCCCCCACAGATGCTACGGACATTAACTGACCTAGCACCAAGCTATGAACATGACACTATAGTTTAGTCGACACGTGTGTGTCCCTGCTATACTGGAACTGTTAAACATATATACATTCGATAAAGTCGCCTCATCAGATATACCTACGCGACATTAAGCCCTCAAGAACCAAGTGATACAGAGAGTACTTTCAGTTATCTGGTTATTATTACAATCATGCGTTTGCTGTTCACGGCACTCAGGGGGTTTACGTCAGATCGCCTGTGCACGTTTCGATCAACAGGGCATGGACCTTTCCAATACATTGGAATGTACCAAGCTATGGAAAACGTTACAATAAACTTTGGAGGCGGGATACATTATCTAAGAATGATAGGAACAGGAAATAAAGCCTTCGAAGTGCCAAAGGGCCCAAACATATATATGCAAAAATGCTTTTACATTATAAGCAAGAAGTGTGCCTTTGGCACTCAGAGACGTAGGTTTCTATCCGTCTTCGCTAGTTTCAGACGGGGAATACAACATGAAATACGACCACCAATTTGTACGAAAGGTAATTAAATGATTGCATACGTTTGTGTAATGTACATGGAACTCAAGAGGATTAGTGTATATTGCAGTATAGTATCAGTACGTTCTAACGGGGAATTACCCCTTCGATAACCATTGAAGTTATGCACCATTTGTGTGTTATCTGACACTACGACTACGAGGGTTAACATGGTGAATAGCTAGTTGCCTCAGGCTGTACATTATAAAATGACATTAACCTTTCACACAAAGAAATACAAAGTTTTCAAATTTGCACCCTGAAGGGTGCAAAAACGCTGCTACAATAGCTGCCAATACTCAAATTTGGGGTGGACGGACGGAGCCAGCTGTATACTTAGACATTTCACCCGCCGGCTCCAAGCTATGGACGGGAGGACTAGACAACGCTGTCCGGTCATGGAACCTCAGAGAGGTAGGATCAGCTAGAAATGTTGTGACCTAGCGGTTGCTAAGCTCAAACCCACTACCAGAAGCAAGAATCAAAGAATGTCGGGCAAGCCAAAAAATTATGTGACCTACCGGTTGCTAAGCTCAAACCTCCCACCAGAAGCATTAATCAAAGAATGTCAGGCAAGGTAGAAATTGTTTGACCTAGCGGTTGCTAAGGTCAAACCTACTACCAGAAGCATGAATCAAAGAATGTCGGGCAAGCCAGAAATTGTGTGACCTAGCGGTTGCTAAGCGCAAACCTACTACCAGAAGCATGAACCAAAGAATGTCGGGCAAGCTAGAAATTGTGTGACCTACCGGTTGCTAAGGTCAAATCTACTACCAGAAGCATGAATCAAAGAATGTCGGGCAAGCCAGAAATTGTGTGACCTAGCGGTTGCTAAGCTCAAACCTCCCACCAGAAACATGAATCAAAGAACAAGTTCTCCTGAAGAAGACTTGTAATGTTTAACAGAATAAAAACCGATGCAACTTCTAATGCAACAAACAAGTTGCATTGTATTAGCGGTGCAGAATTGCACCCTTAAAGGGGTCATATAGGCTACATTTTTGGTAAGGCTGAGCTTTAGTAACCAATACCTGCACAATAACATTACAAAATATTGAAATAATACTTATAACTCCACCGTGCTCGAAAGGTAAATGGCATGTTATCATTCAAAAAGAGCAATTAAAACACAAAAGGGCGCTCTCTAAAAAAAACCCCGTTGGTTTCAACCATTTATCATACAAAGTGATGCATGTGATATTTTGTTGAAATAATGATTAAAGGGATCCGGTAACTTTGTTGACAAGTGCAAAAAGTGATGTGTGGTAAATAAAAATGAGTATTGGTGTGATTTGATATGTCCAGAAAGTAATGTGTGAAAAATTCAAGTTAATTGGATGTTATTTGGCCAAGAAATGAGCGAAAAAGTGATATTCACTTACTCATTGCACTTACTTTGTACACGGATGAAAAAATCCCGTAGATAATTTCATATCCGAACACTTCAATCGTAAATATCTTTTGAACAAAATGGAAATTTGAAAAACCAAAACCTGTCCAATGCTTTTATTGTTAATACTAATAAAACAAGGTATGAGGGAACCGCTAGAATTCCAATTGGATTTTGAGGATTTGAAATATGTTACAAAGTCCCTTTAAATAGAGAGATCATCAACAATTATTTAAAAACGTCTTTTGAAAAATTTTTGTAAAAAGTGTATGCATTTTGCTTAATTAATTTTTGTTGCATGGTTGATTACTTAATTTCAGAAGATGTGCAACCAAAATTCACCATGAAGTAGAAAGTATATCAAGACTCTTGATCTAGTAGAAGTATAGTGCTCCTCATCATAAACATACCTAATTATGATATGTAATAGGTGGAAGCCGCAACACTTGTATATCATCATTCTAGCTTTTCATGGCACAAATTTTTGCCGGTTACTACAATAATCGCAACTGGCAGGGAATCGGCTTAGATTCTGTCTATATGCAAGGAGGTACGAGCATCATTGGTCTATAAATGTAATTAAAAAAACGTACGTGTCTCAATCACATAGATCTATGATCTATTTCTGATAGACGGAGTTACCCACTGAACTAAACAAAACATGGAAGGCATAGGGATATTTCAGTCACTACACAAGATGTGAAACTGAATTGACTGCCGCGCTGTGTGTACCGTTGAGTTAACACATTTAAAGGGATGATCGGACGATTTCAAAATTAATGTACCAGAATCTACAAAAATTACTCATTGGTAATATATTTTTATCAAAAAAATATCCTATCAGGATGATTTATACTCTATTGTTTTGTGTCTGCAATTTTTGATATTCATCGTCTATTTTCTGTACGCTTCCGATTTTTATCACGTGGTCGCGTGACGCGCCAGCCTCACTTTGCTTTGTATTGGCAGCAAAGTGAGGCATCGACGTCACGAAAATTGCATGCTGGGATAGATCCCACTGGCGGAAGATTCGATCAAGAACTGTTACCTTATTTAGTCCCAAAGTGATTGTGAATGATCCAGTTGGTCTTTTTTCGTCGGGACAAAGGCAATATGTTGAAAAAATATTGCTTCTTTGATTGGTAAATGCTGGAAATCGTCCGAACCCCTCCTTTAATACATGATGCACACGCCCTCATCTTAGATATCTGAATAGGTATAGAAAGATAAAAACATTTTTTGTAATACTACATTTAAACCATGCGGCTATATTAATTGCGTACAACTTTACAATTTGATACGCAAATACAAAATGTTGTTCATCAAAATCTACATTGCATTATTGGGTTATACGTATGTGCTCAATTCAGAAGTCTATTATAAGACCTGGGCCCCGTTGCAGAAAGAGATACAATCGATTGTAAGTTGCAATTAATCGTAAGTCAGATCACGTGTTCTAGATGCGTAGATCTGATTGGTTGCAACGCGTAAATTTTCTGACTTACGATCAATCGTAACTTACAATCGATTGTATCTCTTTCTGCAACGGGGCCCTGCATAGACTACTGTTATATGCTGTATAAAGTAAAACAGCAGAAACAACACAAATCTGTTTATTGGCTAATCAAAATGGCGGCGCATAATACATGCGTCCAGTGTGGTCATCCAATTAGCGTGAAGTCGGTAGATTCAGTTTCACTTCATAGTGTATACTGGGCTTCACTGTCTGACCACACTCATGCCTTCCACGTGTTCTCAGATCCGTGGGGGTAAGGCTACACCAGTTGAACCAGATTCTCTCAAGAGGAGCGGTGACGGAGAAGACGGGAATCTTTCTCAGAAAGGCCCTCTTATATCTGTCCTTCTTACTTTATATTCTTATATTTCTTCTTCAGGCAACGAGGAGAGATAGCGATTTGTTAAATCTATAGAATGATTTGAAGGAAGAAAAAAAGGGGGGAAAACAGAACGTATGTTTGATACAAATAGAGCGAGGTGAGTTACATGTATTGTCTAGCCCAAATTCAGGCCGAACATATGTCTGCGTGTCTAACCATTGAAGGTTACTGACAACCTGTAGTTCAACAACAACATTGCTGAACAACAATAATTATATTTATGTTCATGAAATAAATCCACATGTAAAATCAATATACGATACCTCAAGGTAAAGTGAAATAAAAATAAAAATATACATTTTGGCATTGCCTTCCCCTTTCCCTTCCCCCTCTATTTCTCTCTCTCCCAAGACGCATGTGCCTCCTTATTTCTTCGTCTGTTTTCACACTGTCTATAGACGAATCCGGTTTCAAGTCCATATGGCCATAACTAGGGGGCTTCCAAGAGTACAACAAAAAATTATTTGAATAGTTTTTAACCGTTATACAACATGTCAGGTGTATTATTGTCTCCTAAACAATCAGTGACCTTTGATCAGCATGCTAGACATGCTTGAAGCCCCCCAGTTATGGCAGACGTATAGACTTGAAACCGGATTGGTCTTATATTTTCAGTGCCTCTCAGGTAAAGACACATTTTACCCCGAAAGGATATAACTTTACAATTGCACGTATATATACGCACACCTGTTCACCCTTTTCTCTTAATACCTATTTCTGGAACGCTATTAATCACGCCTGAATATCTACGAGACCTTCTCGGACCTACGTCATATTGTCATGGGACTTTGTAGAACATGCAAGTTAACTGGAGACCCCTTTATCTGTACTAAGACTGATTGAAAGGCGTCCCGATTGTCTTGTCGATAAGACGATAACCCATTATCACATTATCTCTGTCATTGACATTTAATTGGGAACGTGGTGTGGCAAGATTGGTAGAGCGCGCGTGCTTTCCGATCGTGAGATCCCGAGTTCGAACCCATCCCACCCCGTTTGTCCTTCAGCAAGGCATTTAATCCACATTGCTGCTCTCTACCCAGGTGTATAAATAATAATAATATACATTTATATAGCGCATATTGCATGGTTTGGTGAAAATTAGCATGGTGCATCTATACTGGTTGCCCGCGGCTGGTATGCTCCCCGGGGAGTTAAGAATGTGTACAAGATAATTGTGGTGATCTATTAACTATACGAGAACAAATGATAAGAAACGTGACGACTCTGCCCAAAATTGACACAATAAAATGTATCATAAATGGTATGATTAATATAGCGGGAAAAACGTGTTTTGGCCCAAATACAAGAACATTGACGTTTTAAACCCCCAGGGCTTTGCAGCCCCCCCCCCCCCCCCCCCTCCCCCCCACCCACACGCTATACGTAATACCTAAAAAGTAAGTTCCATTTTCTGAGCCGTATAATAGCTCCACTCATGGGTTTAATATAATAATAACCATCAATAATATGTTTAAACAAAAAGAAACAATATTAAATTAATGACGGGAAGTCGAGAATCGTAATATTTTCAACATTGCAAACGGACAAACTAATTTTCTAATTTCTAATAGTCTTCTTTCCACACACACACACAAAATTAATGAAAGTCTCTAGAAACCTCTTTCATTATGTTATTTTCTTCGAGGGCGTTAATAAAATTGTACTCGCTTCCAGCGTAGAGAGAGTGATACTCCAAAAGATAATTTTGTCTCGCGCCAAATTTGGCGAAAAAAGCCGAGTAGTTAATGGGGTGCGAGGGAGACGAGCAATGCCCTCCTCCTGTTGGGATTCTAACCCAATGAATATAGTTTATAATATAGAATACATGTCTAATTAAGGAGCATTGTTCAAATAGTACAATGTAGTAGAACAGAACTCGTTTTGACAAATAATTGAGCCTGGTCATAACCCGTTGCTCTCCCAAGAACATTATTAAGGACATGGGAAAATAGTCATCGGCAGTACGGGAATCATTTGAGGGTCACCCCTTAAAGGGACTTAGTAACATTGTCCAAATCCTCAAAATTTACTTGGAACTCTAGTGGTTCTCTCATACCTTATCATATTCATATTAAAAACAATTAAAACAATAAAACTACGGGACAGGTTTTGGTTTTTCAAATTTCCATTTCGTTCAAAAGACATTTACGATTGAAGTATTCAGATATGAAATTATCTACGGGATAATTTCATGCCGTGTACAAAGTTAGTACAATGAGTTAGTGATTATCACTTTGCATATTTGCTCATATCTCGGCCAAAAAACATCAAATTTACGTGAAATGTTCACACATTACTTTGTGAACATATCAGATCACTCCAGTACACATTTTATTAATCACTCATCACTTTTTGCACTAGCCAACAAAGTTACTACATCCCTTTAAATCCAGCGCTCACAAAGCGAACTCGATCCGGTTTATAGAGACGGTTTCGCTCAGTCGGAGCCGATTCAACATGTTGAATCGGCCTCAAATGACCTCCGACTGGCTCCCGATTGGCAAAATCGGAGTCATGGGGCAAGGCATACAACATCCGACGCCTGTCGGATCGGGTCGAGTCAGCTCTGTGTGCGTTGGGCTTTAGTCCCCGCCTGGGTTGGACCTCGCTACGCCATTGCTTAAAGAAGTGCACTGTGGATAGTTTAACCAGCCAAGCAGGTGAAACCACATCCCCGCGGTCCAAGGGGTCGCGCGGAAACCCGCAACGCACAACCATATTTAGAGGAAAACATGGAGGCCGGTCCATCGATATATGATATTGACCGGATAAGGTATATACCAGGTGACTGTGTATTTACGTTTTTGCACATTGCTTAATTTCTCCACAGGGTAATTGCTCCCTAACAGAATTAAGTTATTTCCTTTTATGGGAACTCTGTAAGTGTAGTAGACATCGTTCAACCCAGTTCTAGTTTGGAATTAATATTATTATGTGTTTTTTTAAATCTCCTTTTCATTCATCTTGTTCATCGTCCCCTGTGAACTATCCGACTTTCGAGTTTCAACCTGAGCGGGCGTTACTATTTCCATTGTTTCAAATCGGTGGAATTACCAGTGAGAGAAAATATGACCTATTGTACATCCCCACAGACATTATTATCGAATGGCCGCGAGGACATTAGGTATGATAATTCGGCAGCTGCGATAATCTCGGCTCCTCATACTCCAAGACTCCAAAAGCGTGCGGTATATAGTCTTGAGGGCCCGCGGGGAGGGAATGGGGTTAGGGTGGTTGATAATGTTCTTCTTCTCATGTCATCTCTACTCTTACCTATACCTCAGGCTATACCTGGAATATACCTGGCTACCTGGATGTTTATATTGCAAACTCAGGTAAATAATACGACTAGCTTTCGAAGATACACCGAAAACATGGTCGAACAGTTACTCATATAACTATATGCCTATGGAAGGCCACTGCGGACAAAATCTATTGAACACTACATAATCGAACAATATGCGCATCGCATAAACTATGCAGTGGTATGGATGCAAATATTCTGAAGACACAGATCGAGTGTTGTAATCTTGTCGCACACGAAATAAAGAAGAAACAGATGAGAACGATGTCAGCTACACTGGGAGTTGATGTCTTGCAAGGATCCTGAAGACACGGAGTCTTGTAATCTTGTCACATACGAAATAAGAAAAGCATATGAGAAGAAGTTAGCTGAAGCAAAGGGTCGGGTCAAGCAAGGGTCATCCAGACACAGCAACAACAACAAAACAAGCAGATGGGAAAAGGATGGCTACGTAGGAAGGTTGTTCCTGGTTCCTAGGGTTCCTTGTGTATTTCAAACCTTTAAGAAAATAAATAAGGACACGGAGACTAGCTACATGTGTGGTTAAGCAAGGTCATCCTGACACAGGCATCAGTATAAAGCTTGTCACAAAAGAAATATGAAAGGAAAGGTAGAACATGTAAAGAAGTATAGCTGAAGCGGAAATTCAGGTCACGCAAGGGTCATCTAGACACAGAGCGTCGAAAGTTTATCACACGACAAAGAAGTAATACAGAAGATGAGGAGAGGCTAGCTATTGCGGAAGAGGCGAGTTACAAGGGTCGTCCTAATACGGGGCATCGTAAGCTTGTCACAAAAGAAAAAGGAAAGGCAGAACATGTATAGAAGCATAGCTGAAGCGGAAATGCAGGTCAGGCAAGGGTCATCTAGACACAGAGCGTCGTAAGCTTATCAAACAAAATTGTAAGTAAAACAGAAGATGAGGCTATATAGCTATAGTGGAATGTTAGATCAAGCAATGTTCATCAAGATATATATGGAGTGTCGTAAGCTTGTCACACAAGAAACAAGAAAAGCAGTACGGTAACCGTACGGTAGATAAAAGGCTAGTGAAAGCGGAAGTTGTGGTCAGGCGGTGTGTGGTAAACTTGTAAACACAGTAAAACAGGAAAAGACTATGAGAAGATGCTTGCTACTTCGGAAAATTAGTTGATTAGGGTTATCAGATGAAGAGAGGATAGCTACTTCACAAGTTCAGATCAAGCGAATGTCTTGCATGTGTCGCAAGCTTGTCGAACAAGAAATACGAAGGCAGATGTGAAGATCAAGGCTAGCTATTACAGCAGAAGGTGGAGCCAAGGCCAAGCAAGGGTCCTGCAGACATCGAATGTCGTAAGTTTAGAGAAAGAGTACAAACAGGTGAAAAGCAATACAAGGGTCATTTAGAAACTGAGTGTTAAAAACTCTTCACAAGAAATAAGGAAAGCAGATTATTAGAAGAGGTTAGCTACAGCGCAAGCTGGGTCAGGTAAGGCAAGGGTCATCCCGACACGGTGGATCCATAGCATGGTTAGCTTACCAGACAGGAAAAAAGCACAGGAAAGTTAGTTGTGTAAAGAAGATGCGTTTTACGTCCGCAGTGGCCGTTCATATTCTAAAGCCCCATGGCTCTGTCTTGAGTTACTTAAAAACGAATGGTATGAACTAATCAAAGGTTGCCAGTTCGACAAAAGGTTGCTCTATTCTCCACGAACCCTAACGCGCATGTAGACATTGTATAATAATACAAAATATAATATTATTTACATTTTCAACAAAGAAAGGCCATTACAGAAATTACTTAAAAGCGTGCTTTCCCATTTTTTTATATCGGTATTAAAAACAAAATTGTAATCAACATCACTCATCACTCGTGTGATTTTAGCTCGTATACGCCTTTCATTTATGGAGTCAATTGCAAACGTAGAGTAGTTCCAGTGGTTCAGCGAACGAGGTTTGGTCCAGGCAACCACATAGGCGGGGGAGCTTGTGGGCGACAACCCCCTCGCCCCCACGCCTCCTCCGGAGAATTTTGAAAACGCCAATATCCCGGTGAATTCACCTCATATTCGGGATAACCATCACATTTTTGGGAGAAATCAGCAAATAACTTTGCAGGGGACAAGAATGTTGTTTGACCTCATGTAGCTCCCCTTGAAAGTAATTGCCCGCACGCGCCCCTGCCCCCTCCACGATTATACCCCCCCCCCCCCCATATGCCCTCCTTAGGGATTACCCTGGCTACTTCACTGACTCGAGCTCGATGTCGAAGGCCTGGATGACTTGCCTCACGGTAGCGGTCGTGTCAACAACCTTTTGAAGGTAATAACACTTTTTAAAAATAAAACTCAGCTTCACAAACAACCAAACTGCATGTTCTGGGACCACTTGATATAGTGAAAAACAACCAAATGCTGGCAATAAAAATAACAAAAAAGAGGTGATAGGAATCGAGGGGATTCGGAGAAGATTTGTCGATATCCTTGGTAGTTTTCAACATCTTTCTTGCTTACGAAATACGCTCGCAAAAAAAATAACAGCCAAAATTACGAACAGCGCAGAAAAACCACTAGAAATGATGATTAAAAAGGGTGTGCTAAATCCCTGCGCACACTCTGTCCTTCGATTCTGACGTGGACCCATCATGCAGAAAGAGAAGATTTAAAACCAAACTTCATAATGAATCCCTGACCACTCGATCTGGCAACAGCGCACCAAAGGCATCAGTAACACTGTCCAAAATGTATAGATAAATAACGGCATATCGGGGGTGTTGATCATCTTTGCCCATTTCCGTTATTTTCAACGTACTTTCGATACCATACTTCCGCGAGAACCACAAGAAAATTAAAGATGAACTTCATTTATAAAAAAATTAATAAAATAAACTTACAAAGATCTAAATACGAGGCGGAAAAGCAACATAACAATACTGGCAACAAAAATACATGATGGTGATGATGATGCTGCTGCTGCTGATGATGATGTGACTATCGTTACGGTTACGGACGTGTCAACAAACGTAAAAAAAGTAAAAACCAAACTTCATTATAAACTAGAAGGCCGACAAAGTCAGCATACCCACGCCTCCCATTAGCCCTGTTCTACCCCTTCGTCGGCCTCAACCCTGTTTTGCTTACCGATGCATCCTAAAAACATAGTGATCAACCGTTGAACAGAACGAGTGTATGAACTGTATGTTTATCTTAAGCGTATAAGTTTAAATTGCATGTAAATTGTCCACTTGAGAGGATCATCACCATTGTTCTGGTCATTGGGCCAGGATGTGTGCATTAATGCCATTAATTATTATTTTGCGACTGCAACTGGCGAACTGCTGTTGCTTGCGGCGCGGCAGCCCCATGGCGAGGCAGTGTACAAAATTATTGACAATGAGACTGCACACTGTTTTACTTTTGTATAATCAATCCATTTTCCCCTATTTTCCTGATTCTAACCAGTCTAGATGTATTCAATATGTAAAAATGAACATCTGTTCATCTTCACATTAGTGTCGGGTCAATAATAATTATTAAATAAATAAATGTATTTTTCGGAAACTTACCAATTTCTTGGCGCTTCAAAGTTCAGATCAGCGTGTTGCAATTCAATTCCGTTCCGTATTAATTAACCCGGAATCGAAAGTACCGTACCATAACATATGGTACCGTGCGCGCGATCGCGATGCACACCTGGACTAAACTTGTTAGTTGCTGCTCGAGATTCAGCGAGGTTACCGTACCGCGCCTATAACGTGCAGATATTATTTAGGCACACACGTGCATTAAATACATACTCAAACTTCAAGGTTCCACAGAATTTGCAGGGGTCAACCAATCATCACCAAAATCTAATCGATTCTTCCATGTCACTATCCAAACATTCCCTGAAAATTTGGTGCAAATCCGTTCACCCGTTCTCTAGTTATCTTGTACACAAACAAACAAAAAAAACAACAAAAAAACAGACAAACAAACAAACAAACAAACAAACAAACAAACATACGGAACCCTTTACATAACCCCCTGCCGATTTCATCGGCGTGGGTAACAACAATTCTTGGCCCACTCTATAGGACAAGAATGCTTGCCCATAATACGTTTTCATTTATCCCAAGTTTCGGTATTTCGCGTTACATGAACATGTTTGTAGGTACTGTTTCATTTTTACCCACGCCGATGAAATCGGCAGGGGGTTATGTAAAGGGTTCCGTATGTTTGTTTGTTTGTTTGTCTGTTTGTTTTTTTGAGGATTTTGACAAGGTTTGTAAATTTAATGGGAAGCTGGCATCCTTTTTGACAGGATACTAGCTAGCACCGTATTCCAAGAGACCACTTACACAAAACTAGTTCAAACTTAAAAGAAGCTCGTATTATATTATTCATTAATTTTGTTCAGAATTAAAACAAGTACACAAATAAAGTTTTGTTTGATTTCCGTTGCAACTTTGTTGGCATGCAATTTGTAATGTATTATTACAGATGAAAACAAAAATATATAAATCAACAAATAAATACATGAACATTGAGAAACTACATTACCTAATCAATCCCCATCCAAGGCCACAACTAAGTTTCGTTAATGCGTGTAATGAATAAATATGGGTTATTGACCACCTGCACCGTATTAAAACGATTATTGGACAAACGATAATAGGTAGAAGCATGTGAAGTAACATTACAATCAATTATTTTTTGATTGAAACTATAAGACTATATACGTAAGTCATGAAAAACGGTGAAAATAAATCTGCGAGTCAGGGATATAAAAAAGCACGTACAAAACACATCATGAAAAATCAATAAACGTTTCTTCAAAACAGGATCAAATGAAATATGTTCTCAAGGTAATGTAAGGTAGCCGCCCATGAACCAAGCCTGAATTCATAAATGTCATTAATATCATAACTCTACATACAGTGGCAATACAATGGTGGAAACAAGAAGTAACATTTAAGGTGCACCTGTAAAGTCTCCAACTCCACACAAATTAATTTGAGCTTCCACGTTTCTCTTCTACAGTGTTGTTTGGCTTATGGTAAGAGAAAAAAAATAGGGTTAGATTTTTTTCAAATGTTTCTTTAGTATGAAGATCATGATCTATCATTGATAATCATTCAGCTCAAGAGCGTTAATGAACGGTCATAAACCTCATAAACATCATACAGTAATTCGTTGTAAAAGCTGACGCGGATTTTCGCTTTTTTTTTAACCAGGAAAGCAGTGTTCTTTTTCAATGAAACTTTCACACTTTATTCGGACATACATGTATCTTACAATGATTTTGGTATGGGTTTATAGTCTCAAATGTCATTTTGGGCAATATCTGACACTTTACAGGTGCACCTTTAACACCAATGCTAGGCCGAAAAATCAGCCAATGTTTTGTGGGTTGTTACACACCCACTTTTTGTACTTACTTGGACAATTACTAATTGTGACTTTTGGGGCTAACTCCTGCCAGAGTGCTGCCCTTGTGGGGCCAATTCGTTGGTATTTTTCACATAATGAGGTAAATAGTATGACGTCACATATATTAAAGGGAATCCTATAACGAGTTCGTTTTTGCTGACTACATAAATGCATGTTCAAATAAAAGCAGAATACATCCCTGACCTACGATGATAAGGAGGGCATTGGCTATACCATACAAAAACATGAAGCTCTTATTAAAGGAATCTGGCAACTATGTTTACATGTGCAAAAAGTGATGAATGGTTGATACGATGTATATTGATGTTATCTGATATGTCCACCGGGTATTGTGTGAAAATGTCAAGTTAAATAGACGTTATACGGCCGAGTAATGAGCACAAATGCAAGGTGATTATCACTAACTCATTGCACTGACTTTGTACACGGTTACGACTATATCCAGTGGCTGAACACTTCAATCATAAATATCTTTTTAACGAACATGACAAAAGGGAAACAAAAAACGAAACCTGTTCCATGCTTCTATTGCTAATACGAATACAACACGATATAGGAGAACCGCTATAGAAGTGCACGGTTGGATTTTGAGGATTTGGATAATGTTACTAGATCCCTTTAAGTTGGTTGCAATAAAATAAATTCTTCCGCCCAACATCGAGTCGCTTTTATCATGAGACAAACGATAGTCATAAATAGACAACCAGGTTTCCGGTATAAGTTGAGTGAGCTGTGCAATTCACACGGTCTTTCTGCTTTTTCCGACTGCACTCGGTGTATCGAAGTTTTTTTTTTAATTGTATTTAATTTTCAGTGAAAAATATAATTTAAAAGTTAAAATTAAAAGAAATATGACTTGTAAGAAAATGAATACAGTCAGAAGCAAACGTTTTAAAAAAAGAAATGCGTATTCATAATAATGATCTTGTTACCCACGCCGATGAAATCGGCAGGGGGTTATGTAAAGGGTTCCGTATGTTTGTTTGTTTGTCTGTTTTTTTTTTTTTGTTTTTTTTTTTTTTTTTTTGTTTGTGTACAAGATAACTAGAGAACGGGTGAACGGATTTGCACCAAATTTTCAGGGAATGTTTGGATAGTGACATGGAAGAATCGATTAGATTTTGGTGATGATTGGTTGACCCCTGCAAATTCTGTGGAACCTTGAAGTTTGAGTATGTATTTATTGGTACGGAAATTGACAACAATTACGGGAGTACGGAATGGCGCTGAAATGTTACGGATTTTGGGAAATCCGATAATGCACTACCGTCTATGCATTTCTATTTGTGCTCCGTGCGATCGCGATGGCACACACGCACTAATGTACTTATCACACACACACAGTCTCTCTTCTCCTCTCCCTTCTCACACTAGTCTCTCCTCGTCTCTCCCGTCTCAAATCATTTCAAGAAAACAACGTGGCGCACACGCCATGCCAATAGATGTACTTACACATAGTACAATACACATAGTACACACCCGCATGTAATGTGTTGTGCATATTGCAATGCATAAATATTAGGCATATCTATACTACACAGGCAGCTAGTAAAAACACGTGCGAATCGGCAGATAGCTGTCATGAAAAGATCTAAAATCATATTTATGCAAGAGAAATGGACATAAAAGTTTGCAGAATCAGGAAGATAAGGTATCTGTTATTGTTTGTAATAGTTTATTTTGTTTGAATTCATGATTTATGTTACATTTATCGCCAATAAATTGGACAGATGTCGGCATTTTCAAGCCCTCCCTGCAGGCATACCCAGTCAGCATAGTTTACTATGCCTGGAGTTGTGGGGGATTCTGTTCAACGGTTGATCACTATGTTTTTAGGATGCATCGGTAAGCAAAACAGGGTTGAGGCCGACGAAGGGGTAGAACAGGGCTAATGGGAGGCGTGGGTATGCTGACTTTGTCGGCCTTCTAGTTAAAATATGATTTTGGGGCACTCACAGTAAGGGATTTGAATCAGTAATACATTGTATAATATACTTCTTTTGATACAATCGTCTATTTCAACCGCAAGCTTCCTGTGAACCAAATTACATTAGTATTCATTATTCATTATTATAAATATTCATCATCATTCGTATCTAAAGTCTCGGTAAACGTCCTACTTTTGGACTCGGATGGACATTATGCGCTTCAAAATGAACCTTTACGGTATAAGCGCTTTCAAATTTAATCTTAAATATATCCTTGATTATGGAGACATTGGAAAAATCAAAACCAATTTCATTATTCTGTATACCATAAGCCAACCAACAAGGTACAAAAGAAATGAAAAAGCTCCAAGTGATTTTAGTTGAAACTAGAAGGCCGACAAAGTCAGCATACCCACGCCTCCCATTAGCCCTGTTCTACCCCTTCGTCGGCCTCAACCCTGTTTTGCTTACCGATGCATCCTAAAAACATAGTTTATGTGCACGCTGGAAAACCTATGGGCGCTGCCATGTACGGTACGCGACCGGCCTTTCCCGTAACATTTTTCTTGATTTTTCTGTCGAGTTGTCTTATTGGCTTACTGAGACATCTCTCTGATTCTTTATCCAATCAGAATAGTTATAAGATGTTTTAACAAAAACGGCTACGATCAGCTGATCGTCAGCTTTCAAATGATATACAAATCAATGGACAAATTTTTTTTGTTCAAGACTTTAGTAGGCCGCGAAGATTGGGTGAAAATGCAAGTAAAAAGAGCCAAATTTCAAGGTTATTTTCAAATTTAAATATTCAAATTTCTAGAGTTTTTACATAAATAAGGTTTTCATGGAAGTAATGTTCTTTGTTTATATTTTCATCATCATATTGACAGTTGCAACTCTTAAATGTCAGTTTTTAAGCTACAACTTTCTGAAGTTAGGAGAAAAATATCAAATTTTCGAAAAATTCGGACAGCCGCATTTTTATTGCACTTTATATCGACCGTGGAAGGAAATACGGACATACACGATGTGTTTTAGGAAAATTAGATATGTATTTATAAATAATTCACAAACAACTTGTCGTTATTTTGTTTTATTTTCTAGATATAAAATTAACAATTCACTCTAAAAGCAGCTGAAGCAACATTCGTGCGCGACTCCATTGGGAGTTTAGCCATGTCTATCGGCGTGGCTATCCTTCGCCATTACATGTTACGCAAATTCCAGCATGAATCTAAACCAATGAGTGCGCGGAACTCACTCACGCCGTCACAGAGTTATGAGCAACAAACTCGGTAATTTATTTATTATCTGATTATGAAATTACATTTAAACTAGTGAAATCGATGTCAGATTTACTATTTAATCCAGGTAAGATGTTTTATCTAATTTATTTCATTTTAAAAGCTGTTATTTCGTGTTATTCGAAAAGTTCGACGGTAAATCAATGACGAGGGGCAAAGCACGTGAAATTATTCAGACCGCCGTAAGCAGCTGGATAGCGATGCCGACGCGCTCGGGTATGGTCTTACGCGCAGAACCGTATGATTTGTTGTTCATGAGATTTACGGCTAACAATTTTTCTGAGGAATTTAGCTAAAAACTGACCATTTAAGAGTTGTAACACCCATCAATGAAATCAAGAACAGGTCCCAAATATTACATTTATGACACTCGCTTTGTCGGGAAAACTCTAGGTTTTTCAATATTTCGTCTTAAAAATAGGCTTTTAATTCATCCGTGAAAGCCTTTTTGTCATATTTAACCCCTTTTTAAATGTCTTATATAAATGTGAATATTCAGTTAAATTGAATACAAACATATCGATAAGAAAGAGTAGGATAAGAAGTTTGTTGTAAAATGATCCATATTTCTTCCACAATGCTGAATTTCTAAATAAAAGAGAAATTATGAAAGCTAGATTGAGTTCCGAGTTCAAATTGACGCAACGTTAAGCGGTACGATTGCTCGCAGAGTTTACACTAGATCATTGCACGCGCAACGCCGGAAATGCGCGACGCTGATTGGTGCCAGCAAACACTGTTGTGTCATTGGGGTATCATGGCAGCGAGCATAGAACTTCCATACGTTGTGTACAACGTGCACATACGTGCTATAACGTGCAGATATTATTTAGGCACACACGTGCATTAAATACATACTCAAACTTCAAGGTTCCACAGAATTTGCAGGGGTCAACCAATCATCACCAAAATCTAATCGATTCTTCCATGTCACTATCCAAACATTCCCTGAAAATTTGGTGCAAATCCGTTCACCCGTTCTCTAGTTATCTTGTACACAAACAAACAAAAAAACAAAAAAACAAAAAAACAGACAAACAAACAAACATACGGAACCCTTTACATAACCCCCTGCCGATTTCATCGGCGTGGGTAATAATTATACAAAGTTAACGGATCACTTTAAATGAGTTAAAATGCTCTGCAAAAGGGAAATTAAGAAAGCTGAGACTACTTTAAAATGATCAAGTGACATTGTCAAAATACTCAAATATTACTTGGAACTCTAGCGTAATGAAGATATGTATGATTGAAGTGTTTTTAAATTATAACATTTTAAATTATCTACTGGATAATTATAACTGTTTACAAAGTAAGTGCACCATGTTAGTTAATACCACTACCGTATGCATTTACATTCAAAAGGAAGTTTGTGTTGTGGCTCTGGATATAAAGGGAGCATTTGACAGAGTCTGGCACAATGGACTGCTAACCAAACTAAGATCCAAAGGCATCCACGGAAAACTGCTAACATGGCTGCAGAGCTATCTATCTGACAGGTCAATCATAGTTGCAATATCAGGCCAAGCTTCAGAAGCTTCCTCCATCAATGCTTCTGACCCCAAAGGGTCAATTCTTGGACCACTCCTGTTCTCCATCTATATTGACGACCTCGTAGATGTGTGCGAGAACGAGATTTACCTGTACGCTGATGACTCTACACTCTACGCCCCAATCCACTCTCCAAAAGACAGCGACGCGGTAACAGATAGTCTCAACAGAGACTTGGCCAAGATGGAAACATGGGCTCACACATGGAAGATCACATTCGAACCATCGAAATGTAAAACAATGACAATTTCAAGGAAACGATCCCCTTCAGAACTCAGACTAAGCCTAGGAGGTTGCCAGCTGGAAGTGAAGCCTGAACTTGTAATCCTTGGTATTACATTCGATTGCAAGCTAACTTGGACAAAGCACATCTCGCACATCACAACCAGAGCTGCGCAGAAACTTGGTGCTCTAAGAAAAGTTTCCAACAAGTTAGACATCAAAGGCAGAGCTACAGTTTACAACGCACACGTGCGAAGTGTAATGGAATACGCATCACTGTGCTGGATTAACGCCTCGCCATCTATACCCTTGCCTTAATGGACAACATCCAGAAGAAGGCACTCAGGATTATAGGAGTTACTGAGACTGCTGCTCGCACCCAATTCTCCATCCCAAGTTTGACGCACAGACGTCAGGTTGCAGCAGCGTCAGTTCTGTACAAGATGCAAACACAACATTGCCCTCAAGATCTTGTTGACATGCTCCCTCCGCCAATGGAAAGAAGTCGTGTAACTCGGTTCAGCACATCCATGCCAGACCACGCACTAACCATACCGCATGCCAGGACCCATTCGCTAGACAGAAGCTTCATCCACTCAGCTGTCCGAGTTTGGAACAGCCTCCCTGCCAAAGTTGTTGGCAACATCTCTGACACTGGTCTCCAAGCTTTCAAAGGGCGCGTACATGCTCTCCTCCTATTCAAAATGTGATTGATAAATGCTAAGTCTTTTAAGTGAATTTATGTTATTCCTATTTTATGTTTTGATATTTTATTTTATTTTGAGCTGCAGCGAACCACTTGATTGGCCTTCCGGAGCTTCACCATAGCTCTGGTGGGCTATTGTTCGCAATTGCACATTATATAAAAAAATAAAATTAATACAAATTAATATATATTTATTTCCAACATATGGGATTTTCACACATCACTCAATTGACATATCAGATCACAGAAATTACATTTTTATCAATTATCCATCAGTTTTTTTCACATGCCAACAATGTTACTAGATCCCTTTAACAATGGTTTTCCTTTACCCCACCCCCCCCCCCCTCCTTCCTTGTACAGCTGCGCCTGTATATAACTCCGCTGTACTACTTCAAAAATAATTATGACAAAAAGGGGGCCGTCAAGTGTCAGTGTACGTGACTCCTGTAGTGTACACGGTGTACACATCGCCTCGTTAGCTTAGTGGAACGGATCACGTACCGACACCGGTGCAGTCGGTGCATACCACTGAACTGAATAAATGGAAAGAATGTTTTAACATAATACAAAATATAAAACGTAGCAGTTCGATTGTGTTTCATTTCAAACGTGCGGTACTTATCAACAACAAAAATCTTCAAAAACAAATTTTATCTTCAATATCATATTGTCGAGTGAATGAGTTGGTGATGAATTTACCATATGGTAATATCAAATTTGCAATTCATTACGTAAATCGTATGATATGGTGTTCCTTTTTAATACAACGTGCATTGTGATTTGGATCCTACAAAGCGATAGTGTATATACGGAGCGTAAAATCAACGCCATTAAATAATCTATATCGACCGTCCGTCCAAATACATGGGTGAACCAAGGATCATGGGATGTTTTAAAAATTTGGTGAACACATGTTGAGTAAATATATTTATTTTTGCTGTTGATTTTGTTTTGGGGCAAAGAGGGAATGACTCCTGCTAACCGTTGACTAGAGTGGTTTACTCACCCGAATGACGTAACTCGTGCTCGACTGCTCACCCAAGCGCGAAGGCTGCAGGTGGATCAGCTCACTTCCGAGTCCCAACATGCCTTCCAGCTCTTCCCAGTTCTGTGGCGCACACCGGTCTTCCCCCTCGTCCTGTGTTTGCCTCGACGTCGTAACGAGGTCAATGTTGTCTCAGCGGTCTTGTTACAACTTCCTCAACGACTCAAAGTCATCTCGACTGACAAGCAGAATCTCAAGAGTGGGAGGTCGAGGGGGTGGTCGAGCCTGGGGAGACCGACCCTCAATCAACCTTTCAGTTTCAAGTGATGACGTAAGAGCCGTCATAAGAGTTGATAATTATATAAAAAGATTGTAACGAGGATGTCAAGGGATGCATAGGGCGGAAACTCAAATTGAAATCTGACAACTAAACTTCTTTTTGTTGGAATCATTATCAATTAGTACTGTCCAACTTCCCCCCATTTTCCGTAGAGATTGGCTCCGTCTCGCGTGAGTTGAAATGGAGAAGCACTTGGCTGCTTTTACGCTCTCGATTTGCTATTTTGAAGGCGGTTGAGATTGCGTGAGCTGGTTGTAGTATAGATTATGACGAGCTTGTTTTTTTGACAAAATAACTCGTCATGATAGAGTTTCTTTTGTCTAATATCATCAAGCACTAGCCTATGAATATCGTACTAATCTAGAGCCACCCATATTCCAACCTTATATTAAACTGAAAGGATGTCGCATTGTTCTGTTTGCCATATTTTTGTACATCGATTCGAACAACGGTGAAATCAAGATCTACGTCTGCACATAATACACGTAACAAAGATATTTTGTTATGAAATCGTGCTGATTTTAATTGTTGATCACATTTTATAACCATTACTTTATAATGTATCCCTCTCCGTTAACTATTTCAAATTCAACCAAAATCTATTGGAGCTTTCACATATCCCTCGTACCTTGTTTGGCTTATGGTAGCAGAATAATTAAATAGTTTTCGATTTTTTTATTTATTTTTTTTATTTCCCTAATTACATAGATATAGTTAAACACGAATTGAAAAGCGTTCCGGAACCCTTTCCAATTGTAGTCAAAATCAATGAGCAGTATAAAGTATGACGTAGATTTTCACCCTTTTCCCACTAGGTAAACAGTGTTCTTTTTTAAATAAAACTCTCATACTTCATTCAGAAGAATCTTCCGAAGATATTGTTATGTGACTAAAGTCTCAAATATAAAAAAATGTATAAAAGTCTCAAATTTAATTTGGAAAAATGTTATACAATTATTGGATCACTTTAAGCGCACATTGAATGCTGAAGTCACATTCTTACATTATTATCTTCCGCTCATTAATCCGAAGTCTAATTATTTGTAGCGAATTTGGGTTTTCCCCTTTTCCATTTTTGATTAAATGAATAAATCAATATATTTTGTTCCCTCGCCTTCTTTATCTTCTTAACATTGTAACGATTAGCTATGGTTTTCCCCTTTTTGGTGTGCCCTTTCCGAGACTTTCTCCCAATGAAATCAATTTATTTTGCTACTTGAAACATTTGATCGCTTGTGTTCCTTTTCATTTTAACATTGTAACGATTATCTATGGTTTTCCCCTTTTTGGTGTGTATAATCCTTTCTGAGACTTTCCCCCAATGCAATCAGTTTATTTTGCTACTTGAAACATGTTATCGCTTGTTTTCCTTAGTGATTAGCTATGGTTTTCCCCTTTTGGGTGTTTGTAATCGTTTCTGCATTGTATGTGACCTTCTTCAATGAGACGCACGAGCATAGCTATCATTAATGTTAATGCCACTTCTCATTGCAGTGGCTTATCGCTTAGGGGACATGGGGGGGGGGGGGGGGGAGGGGGCACGTGACCCCCCCCCCCCCTCCAATAATTCAATCAAATCAATACCAAACTTAATACGAAAATACTTTTTTTAAATAACAAAAAAACATAGAGTGTACCCTCAATAATTCTCCCCCACCCCCCCCCCCCCAAAAAAAAAAAATTATAATAATAATTATTATTATTATAATAATAATAAAAACATAAACAAACAAATAATGATAATAATTAAACAAAAAATAAATAAGCCCTAAAGACCCTCTCCTGCCTGCACCTGTGGCTCACCTGAGCAAACGGCCGCCCACATCATAATTACATCCTCGGCCCACCAAACCCAAACCCCAACTTTAACAACCTTTGACCCCGACACAATTCATTGGATACAAAATTTGCGCGATGTTGAAGCTGCCTCAAACGAAAGAAGAAGAAGCGGATTGATTATGTTTCTCTTTGAACATGCATTGATTTAAATGTTACTTCTCGTTTATGCCCTCCTTATCATGATAACTCGGCGGAATATAAATGTTTATCTTTCTTTGAACATGCATTGATTTTAATGTTACTTCTTATGTTTCTGCCCTCTTTATCATGATAACTGAGTACAGCCGATGTATTATGTTTCTCTTTGAACGTGCTTTGATTCCAATGTTCCTTCTTGTTTCTGCCCTGCTTATCATGATAACTCGGCGGATTATAAATGTTTGTTTTTTAACGTGCATTAATGTCACTTCTTGTTTATGCCCTCCGAATCATGATAACTCGGCGGATTATAAATGATTTATTTTCTTTGAACGTGCATTGATTTTAATGTTACTTCTTATGTTTCTGCCCTCTTTATCATGATAACTGAGTACAGCCGATGTATTATGTTTCTCTTTGAACGTGCATTGATTTGAATGTTACTTCTTGTTTCTGCCCTCCTTATCAATATAACTCGGCGGATTATAAATGTTTCGTTTTCTTTGAACATGCATTGATTTGAATGTTCCTTCTTGTTTCTGCACTCCTTATGATAACTTAGTACAGCGGATTTATTATGTTTCTCTTTGAACGTGCATTGATTTTAATGTTACTTCTTGTTTCTGCCCTGCTTATCATGATAACTCGGCGGAATATAAATGTATTTTCTTTGAACTGCATTGATTTTAATGTTACTTATTGTTTCTACTTTTCGTTACCTCTGTAAAGTAATGAAATTAATGACATTTTAAAAATTGGGTTCGCTATTAAAGAACCTTGGGAAACTATTTTCATTTGATCCTGTTTCTATGAAACGTGTATTGATTTTCATGTAATACCACATGTTTGCATACAGTCCCAGACTGATTTCTAATCGTAAATGTATTTCCTCCGTTCTATATAGGGTCCTATATAACCCGGGTTTATCCATGAATTTAGACTATTTTTTTAATTTTTTTATTTTATCATATTTCGATAAAAACGGTTATTGAATGTCATGTTATGCCACATGTTTCCAAAACGTATTCCCCCTTCTATAAAGATCTACATGAACATGTTGTGGTTTTTAGTATTGCCTCTTGTTATTGTGTTATTTGTCAAACTGTTATTTTTCTTTAAAATTTTTACTAAATGTAAATACCGCAATTTTAAGACGCCGAGTGCAGTCGGAAGAGGCAGAAAAGGCTATTTGAATAACATAGCTCATTTAACTACATTGCAGGTCTGGTTGTCGATCGAATTTCTTTTGTCTAATTATGAAAGCGCCTCCACTTCGGTAATATGGAAATTGATTATATTGTCATTAACCTTACAATGATTACGCAGAGGCAGAGCTTGTATTCCTATTTTACTTTAACATGGATTGATTTAAATGTTACTTTGTTTTTTCTATTGTTTATTGCCTTAGTGTACATGCGTATTATTTAATGACATTTATCAAATTGGGTCTATTCCCTTGAGAACCTATTTCATGTATCCTGTTTCGATGAAATATCTATTGATTTTCATGTTTTTCCAGGTATTTGCATTTAGTATAGGATTTCTTGGCCAATTTCGTAAACTTTTCATTCGTATTGATAAGCGGTTCATTAATTTGCGAAATTAAGCTGAAGGCTTAAAACTGTCGTTAAAAATTGTATTTCCTTCATTCTATTTAGCTCTTCGCTCAATTGATTTAGCACTTATAGCATTCAATTTAAAAAGCACGCTATTGGCATTCAATTTCGCCAACGGAAGTCACGGAAGGCGGTATTACGTAATCGTGAATTTCTCGCTTTAAATTGAATGACAATTTTACGAATAGAAACACGTTTTAAATCGAATGCAAACAAAATGTTTTCGAATAACCGTTATATGAATTAAAATGCTAAAAAACGAATTTGAACTACAAAATACAGCGGTGAAAAAAAATCGGCGAAATTGAATGCACACAAAATGAATTCGTGTGGCCAACTTACGCAATTGATCGAGAAATCCTATATTATCCCTCACTCGCATATTATTGTTCATGTTCTAGGGTTCTACTATATGCACATATGTGTGTGTGTCCTGACATGGTAATATTTGTTTTAATTTTATTTCTAGTAAACATTTTTACTGAACATAAAGTAGGTTCAAATCTTTGCGACACCGAGTGCTGTAAAAAAAAAAACAGCTTTATAAAACATAATAGCTCACTCGGAAACACGGTTGTCTATATTCAATTTCTCTTTTTTAATAATCAAAGCGACTCTACTTCGGGTAAAGGAAGAATTAATTTAAATAATAATAATAATAATAATAATAATAATCATATTAATAATAATAATAATATATAGTGGATATACTTGTATAGCGCACGTTCCGTCTTTCGACGCTCACGGCGCTTAGAAAACAAACAAACAAACAAATGCATAACCAACTAGAAGGCCGACAAAGTCAGCATACCCACGCCTCCCATTAGCCCTGTTCTACCCCTTCGTCGGCCTCAACCCTGTTTTGCTTACCGATGCATCCTAAAAACATAGTGATCAACCGTTGAACAGAATCCCCCACAACTCCAGGCATAGTAAACTATGCTGACTGGGTATGCCTGCAGGGAGGGCTTGAAAATGCCGACATCTGTCCAATTTATTGGCGATAAATGTAACATAAATCATGAATTCAAACAAAATAAACTATTACAAACAATAACAGATACCTTATCTTCCTGATTCTGCAAACTTTTATGTCCATTTCTCTTGCATAAATATGATTTTAGATCTTTTCATGACAGCTATCTGCCGATTCGCACGTGTTTTTACTAGCTGCCTGTGTAGTATAGATATGCCTAATATTTATGCATTGCAATATGCACAACACATTACATGCGGGTGTGTACTATGTGTAAGTACATCTATTGGCATGGCGTGTGCGCCACGTTGTTTTCTTGAAATGATTTGAGACGGGAGAGACGAGGAGAGACTAGTGTGAGAAGGGAGAGGAGAAGAGAGACTGTGTGTGTGTGATAAGTACATTAGTGCGTGTGTGCCATCGCGATCGCACGGAGCACAAATAGAAATGCATAGACGGTAGTGCATTATCGGATTTCCCAAAATCCGTAACATTTCAGCGCCATTCCGTACTCCCGTAATTGTTGTCAATTTCCGTACCAATAAATACATACTCAAACTTCAAGGTTCCACAGAATTTGCAGGGGTCAACCAATCATCACCAAAATCTAATCGATTCTTCCATGTCACTATCCAAACATTCCCTGAAAATTTGGTGCAAATCCGTTCACCCGTTCTCTAGTTATCTTGTACACAAACAAACAAACAAAAAAAAAAACAAAAAAAAAAAAACAGACAAACAAACAAACATACGGAACCCTTTACATAACCCCCTGCCGATTTCATCGGCGTGGGTAACAAGATCATTATTATGAATACGCATTTCTTTTTTTAAAACGTTTGCTTCTGACTGTATTCATTTTCTTACAAGTCATATTTCTTTTAATTTTAACTTTTAAATTATATTTTTCACTGAAAATTAAATACAATTAAAAAAAAAACTTCGATACACCGAGTGCAGTCGGAAAAAGCAGAAAGACCGTGTGAATTGCACAGCTCACTCAACTTATACCGGAAACCTGGTTGTCTATTTATGACTATCGTTTGTCTCATGATAAAAGCGACTCGATGTTGGGCGGAAGAATTTATTTTATTGCAACCAACTTAAAGGGATCTAGTAACATTATCCAAATCCTCAAAATCCAACCGTGCACTTCTATAGCGGTTCTCCTATATCGTGTTGTATTCGTATTAGCAATAGAAGCATGGAACAGGTTTCGTTTTTTGTTTCCCTTTTGTCATGTTCGTTAAAAAGATATTTATGATTGAAGTGTTCAGCCACTGGATATAGTCGTAACCGTGTACAAAGTCAGTGCAATGAGTTAGTGATAATCACCTTGCATTTGTGCTCATTACTCGGCCGTATAACGTCTATTTAACTTGACATTTTCACACAATACCCGGTGGACATATCAGATAACATCAATATACATCGTATCAACCATTCATCACTTTTTGCACATGTAAACATAGTTGCCAGATTCCTTTAATAAGAGCTTCATGTTTTTGTATGGTATAGCCAATGCCCTCCTTATCATCGTAGGTCAGGGATGTATTCTGCTTTTATTTGAACATGCATTTATGTAGTCAGCAAAAACGAACTCGTTATAGGATTCCCTTTAATATATGTGACGTCATACTATTTACCTCATTATGTGAAAAATACCAACGAATTGGCCCCACAAGGGCAGCACTCTGGCAGGAGTTAGCCCCAAAAGTCACAATTAGTAATTGTCCAAGTAAGTACAAAAAGTGGGTGTGTAACAACCCACAAAACATTGGCTGATTTTTCGGCCTAGCATTGGTGTTAAAGGTGCACCTGTAAAGTGTCAGATATTGCCCAAAATGACATTTGAGACTATAAACCCATACCAAAATCATTGTAAGATACATGTATGTCCGAATAAAGTGTGAAAGTTTCATTGAAAAAGAACACTGCTTTCCTGGTTAAAAAAAAAGCGAAAATCCGCGTCAGCTTTTACAACGAATTACTGTATGATGTTTATGAGGTTTATGACCGTTCATTAACGCTCTTGAGCTGAATGATTATCAATGATAGATCATGATCTTCATACTAAAGAAACATTTGAAAAAAATCTAACCCTATTTTTTTTCTCTTACCATAAGCCAAACAACACTGTAGAAGAGAAACGTGGAAGCTCAAATTAATTTGTGTGGAGTTGGAGACTTTACAGGTGCACCTTAAATGTTACTTCTTGTTTCCACCATTGTATTGCCACTGTATGTAGAGTTATGATATTAATGACATTTATGAATTCAGGCTTGGTTCATGGGCGGCTACCTTACATTACCTTGAGAACATATTTCATTTGATCCTGTTTTGAAGAAACGTTTATTGATTTTTCATGATGTGTTTTGTACGTGCTTTTTTATATCCCTGACTCGCAGATTTATTTTCACCGTTTTTCATGACTTACGTATATAGTCTTATAGTTTCAATCAAAAAATAATTGATTGTAATGTTACTTCACATGCTTCTACCTATTATCGTTTGTCCAATAATCGTTTTAATACGGTGCAGGTGGTCAATAACCCATATTTATTCATTACACGCATTAACGAAACTTAGTTGTGGCCTTGGATGGGGATTGATTAGGTAATGTAGTTTCTCAATGTTCATGTATTTATTTGTTGATTTATATATTTTTGTTTTCATCTGTAATAATACATTACAAATTGCATGCCAACAAAGTTGCAACGGAAATCAAACAAAACTTTATTTGTGTACTTGTTTTAATTCTGAACAAAATTAATGAATAATATAATACGAGCTTCTTTTAAGTTTGAACTAGTTTTGTGTAAGTGGTCTCTTGGAATACGGTGCTAGCTAGTATCCTGTCAAAAAGGATGCCAGCTTCCCATTAAATTTACAAACCTTGTCAAAATCCTCAAGATTTACCCCAGCTGCTGTTCTAATATGCCTCATTGTATGTTTTTACAGTGTAACCGATAGAAGCACGAACATAGTTTCGGTTTTCAAAATTTCTTTTTCGTTAAAAAGATATGTATGACTGAAATTTGAAATTCTCTAGTGGAGAATTTAAACTGTGTACTAAAGCAGTGCATTGATTAAAGGACAATGAAATATATATTTCGGCTACTATAATAATTTAGAGGGTGAACAGACATTTAATTTGATACATGACTAGCCAATTTTGGCCTACTGGATCCCATGATATCCTACCATTCCTACTGTGAACATACCCAAATTTTTACTGCGGCAAAAGATGATGGGTTTGTGTAATTACCCGACATGCTTCGCAAGTTATGACATCTGTGCGAACTGTCCGAACTGTCCGAACAAAAATTTGCAGACTCATCAAAGCGTCTACAAGTATTCAAACAATGGTTCGGTGCGGTGAATGCAGGAATGCATCATTGATCGATCTCAGTGGTGGCCGCACTTACGTAACAATGGCGGCCTTCTGTGTTCGCGTGAATAGTGGTGTACCCGATTGTGTTTGCACATATTTCTTCCAAAGCAGATATCTGAGTCGGGGTAATGTTGCGAAATGAACAAGCATATTAAAGTAGGATAAACTTTATTCTAGAGTTGCATTGGCCTTTAAGTGAATATCACTTTGCATTTTTTTCTCATTGCTCTGTCACACCCATTTACCATGAAATTGTCACACATCACTCAGTGGACATATCCGATCACAGAATACACACTTTATAAACCCTTTTTTTAGTTTTCGCAAGTGTCAACAAAATTACTATATTTATCCCTTTAAAGTAACATTGTCCAAATTCCCTCATACCTTGTTGTATTCGTATTAACAATAAAATCATGGGACCGGTTTCGGTTTTTCAAATTTCCCTTTCGTTACAAAGATATGTACGATTTAAGTATTCAGATAAGAAAAACTCAGGTTGAGTTTTGAAACAGTGTACAAAGTGAGTGCAGTGAGTTAGTGAATATCACTTTGCATTTTCGCTCATTACTTGGCCATGCAATGTCCATTTGAATTGAAATTTTCACACAATACCCTGTGGACATATGAGATAAAAACAATATACATTGCATCAACCCTTCATCACTTTTTGCACATGTCAACAAAGTTACTATACTTGTATATTTTGCTTCTTTATCATGCTCTTCATTATAAACATGTCCATTAGAGAGGGGGACATTAAAGGGATCTAGTAACTTCGTTGACATGTGCAAAAAGTGATGATTGGTTGATGTAATATATATTGTTGTCATCTAATATGTTCACAGGCTATTGTGTGAAAATGTCAAGTCAAATGGACGTTATATGGTCGAGTAATGAGCAAAAAATGGCAAAGTGATATTCACTAACTCACAGCACTCACTTTGTACACGGTTTCAAAACTCCTACGGATATTTTATTATCTGAAAACTTCAATCGTTCATATCTTTGTAACGAAAGGGAAATTTGAAAAAAACGAAACCTGTCCCATGTTTTTTTGTCAATACGAACAAAACAAGGTATGAGAGAACTGCTAGTTTTGGATTTTGAGGATTACTTTCACTAACCGACGTTCGACTTGATTTGTATAGCCTAAATAAAAAATATACTGCGGCTACATACATTTTGGTAAATTCGTTCGCCTTTTAGTGACTTCAACTCGGTGTTTGTTGTTTACAATAAAAACGAGAAAAGAAGTGGTATAACTAGCATAGGGCAATACCAGCGTACCCCCCCCCCCCCCCCCGGGGGGGGGGGGGGGCGGGGGGGGGGGGTAGCAACATTATGGAATGTGAAATGTGAGGAATTCAAAATGAGAGAAGTTTACTAATTGTCTTGCCGAAACTTTCGAGCTTTCAAACTTATGTTTAAACAAAAATACTTCAAGTGTTGAACATAACTCTTGCAATCGATGGCGTATACACGGACATGACTGTCCTTATACCTGTATTTATATCGACCAATCGGGTTCTGAGGAGTCACTCCTCAGAACCCGATTGGTCGATATAAATACATGTGTGGAACCGTTGAGTGGAACATCACGTGATTGAGTTAAGCCAGCCAATCAATGTCTCGTATTTGACTATAAGTCATATATCATTATCATAATAACACGTGCCGCTGACAGCCCATTTTTTATTACGCCCCCGTTTCACAAGTCATAGCTTATAATATACCCCCCCCCCCCCCCTGTGTTTCACTTTACGGGATACGAGCCTCGGAAACAAAAAGGATTGCTACATTTTTAAAGTGAATGTTGGTCACGGTTGCTGAGGAAGACAGAAGTCGAGGTGGAGGGCCTTTTGAAATGCAACTCATCTTCTCCCCAACTACATCAATTCCCCCTTTTCCGTTTGAAAATATTAAAGGCGTTGCGTCGTCGACTTTAGAGGTCACATTATAGAGAGACTCACTGAAAACAAATAAGGGTTCAAAATATGGGGTATACATAGCTTTGTCGCTCCAGCATGGTCCCCATAACGAGGTACAACTGTGTACCCCAATGTTAGGGTCCAAATGTTTATACAATTATTTTCAGATTCTAAGATATTATTAGTTTTGTTCTCAACCATAATATTTTTGAAAATTGAAGTTAGCAACCAAAAATAATATATCGGCAAGTCGGACAAAATCTGCGCGCGGATCTTGTCCGTCCGGACTTATTCCGCGGCCGGACTTTTTTTCCGCTTCCGCGGACGTGACGTATTGTGTATACTATTTTAAAGAGATAGTACAATTTTGGTTTAGAGGGCGCTTCAAAATTTTGTTTCGTGAGGTAATGTCAAAGTACAACTAAGTATTATATTTTTAAAAGCACGCACTTTTAAAACAGAATAAACTCTGTTTTATCAAAAATCCATTCAGAAACAGCTCAAATATCCATAAATCCGATTGGAATATAATGTTGGGCCCCAAGTATAATTTTACAGGGTACTAGTAGTTGTCCCCGTAACATATAGTAAATAAGTACAATAACTTTGGATTAATAAATGCATACAAACATTCACTTGGCATAAATAGGAATATCCTGCATAGGTCGTACTCTAGTACTATAGTACTCATAAGAAAAGAAAGGAAAACCCACACAAACGCGACATGCACACACACACACACACACACACACACACACACACACACATGCATGTACACAAAACTGTTGAAGTATGATGGCATCCTGACAAATTGTTGTTGTTTCTTTATATTATACTAGTTTAAGGCAGAGCTGAATTAAAGGAATAATCTCTGCAATTTTGAGCAAATAGTTGGTGAAGAAACAAGACGGAATTACCCAAATTACATTTTGTGTAATTTGTTTCAAATACATGTCAAAGAAAATACAACCCAAAACACCGGCCATGCTAGCGAAAAGGAATTTTGTATATATATATATTTTTTTTATACCGAAACAGATATACATGTAGGTCCGAACTGACGTCACATAATTGAAATACACCACTATAATCATACAACGGGGCAGTCTGGCAGTGCAGTGGTGTATTTCAATGCGTCACACTCGGTCGTAGTGGCCGTAAAATTCGAAAAAAAATAATCGTATTTTCGGCCAATCCGCCTACTTCGGACAAACTTAGTCATCTAGCTTTCCCTTTTCTATACCGCTTTTTGCTATGTCTGTTTCAAACGTGACTATCATATCTTACAGGGCGTCCTTGTCCCTTAAACAAAGGAGGAAAATATAATGAATAATATAAAGCGTCCCTGAAACGCCCCCATATGCGATCAGACGCTTACTTTTTGAGCGATTATTGGATACAGTCGTACGCGTTTTGCAATAACAAAATCCTTTTTATTGATAGCGAAGATTTGTAGTCACCTGCGTAAGATTATCGAGGTACCGATCATTTAATTGTGCCCATCATTCTCATTTTCGTTTTTTAGAAAAGTGAAACAACGGTCAAAACCACTATCTCGGCACAATTGGTGAAATAGTGTGTCGCCAGTGATCCTGCTCTCCTAGTGAAGAGATTTAACTTTACACCAGCAAAATTGTCCTTTTATTTGATAATGAGGGTCCTTCTCGTAAAAGTTACCATAATCGTCATTTACCATGTAAAAGTTACCATAATCTTCTTCTTCCCAGTCACATACATTACTGTTATTATACTAAATAATAGGATATGCTTAGATGCTGACATCTGTACAATTATCTTGTTTCTCTAACGAAGAGATTCAAGAGAATATTGAATACAAGTAAAAACATGTTCGAACATCAAGATACAAAACAAATGTGACTGGGAACATATGAAACAAATTATAGCATAAATAGGTAGATTTAAGAGGTGAAACATACGTTACCAAGATTTCAAAATATACGTTACCACTGTAATATGAATGACTATTCTGGATTTGAGGCCAATGAAGTAGATCGTTGTTACGCGAAAATGAAAACTAAGTTCATCTAAATGTTGCCAATTTAACAGATTGAATGCAAAGATGTAACTTATGTGATGTAACATACGTCACCATGCAACCATAAATGTGTGTATAGTGTGATTTATTATTATCTAAATTGACAATACCATTCGTGTACGTCATTTACATGTAGTGGTTCAGGGTTAGCTGAGTAACCAATTTCAAGGCCAACATTTTGGCCGAAAAACACTAAATGTAACTTACGTTACACATAGTGACACAAAACATTACGGCCCAGTCACATATGTCCGTGTATCATTAACGGACGCCCGACTAGATGCGAGGTTCAAAAATATTTTGTACTGGTTTTCTACACACTTTGTTGCTTATTTTTATGATTGCAACCTTCAATTACCAACTTTAAAGCTAGCAAACTCTCATCTGAAATGTTGAGGGTAACGTATGTTACACCTCTTTAAAAAAAAAAAATTAAGCACAGTATTCTTGCAGAGTAATATAACGTGATCATATTTTCGGATTATATACTCTTATGTATATGTCCTTTAGATTGGCATTGAAAGTTAACGTTTTGCAAAAAAATTATTTGTTCATTGTTCAGACTTTTCAATTGTGCCGAGATAGTGGTTCAAGATGGCGCTATGACCTTTCCCAATTCCAACCTAGTTAATCGCTACGTCTGGGCGCATGGCATGGGTGAATGCTTCATAATTATAATAGGGAAACATTATACGTGTCGTTTTGGGGGTGGAGGCATAATTAAATTGTATATAGGCATTTATATACAAAATCTTGAATATCACAAGCATTAAACAAAAAGTATATTATGTTATCAAAGGCATCTAATCCTATGATGTACTACTATGTACTGGTACTGGTATGTACTGGTATGTACTGGTAGTTAGAATATAATAAAACAGTGCATGTAACTGAAGATATAATAGTTTTTTCTTCTTCTTCTTTCTGCATTGGCACAATTGGGGTGCAGCCCCCTAAAACTTGTTTTTAAAATGAGTCCACCAGATGTTCAGTTTTAGTGTTTTTTTCCTTTCTCTTTTCCCTCTTCCCAGGTAGGCACATTATATCGAGAAAATCGAATTGATAGTTCTTCGAATAAGAAAACGGGTCAGCACCCCCTACGCCCACCCCCCCCCCCCCCCCCCCCGTTTCTCAAATGTATCGATCATAGATCTATGTTATTTTTGTTGATCAACCGAACGTTACCAAAAAAAAACAACAACAGCAGCATGCATTCTCAATAATATATCGACGCGTGCACGTGAAATGTAACGTGATCCTGAATGATTTTGCCGTGAAACAAAGGTTCCATTGACGAAGATACCAGGCAAAGAAAGTACAGTAAGTTTTTCATACAGCAACATTCTAACTGTTTGATTATTTGATTTGCTGCATGCCTAATTAATTAATGAGATAGATGTCAAATGTTTTGTTTCGCTCAACAAACATAGATTCGATCACGTCGGACTGCAAGAGGATCTGGCAGCTGACAAGCAAGCGCCAGCGGGCGGCTACTGTGCTTATCGGCCGGAACTCCGGGGGAGAAATCCGTCCGATATTCAACAAGGCCAAGGGTTCCGGTCTTGCGTTAAAAATTTAACTATTTGAATTGAGTGTCCCATGTTTCATGTTTAAACATGTTAAACGGCACGTCGACAGCCTTTCAGGTTTCAGGTTTCCCCCAAATATTATTAGAGTACTCATTATCCAACACATCTCAAAATGAAAACAATTTATGAATATTCACTCAGATTTAATTATGAATATGAATTATGTCTATTATGATAATGATTATATTTATAAATGTGGATTTCAGCTCAGTCACGTCCACATCTACTGCTGGTCCAGTCAGCTGGACCATTTACATGCATAATTATACACGGTGTAGCAAAGCCATACCTTCCGGCCATTTGTAGTACATTTACTATTGCCATTGCCATTGGTTTATTGCGCAATCGAATTTCCCTTCAACAGTTGAGCGTTGTGTTTTACTTTTAGGAAGCCTCGCTACGGAAAACAGACTGGAAATAATTGTTTTTTCTACTTTTTGCGGTCTTAATTATTATCAAATGGTATGAATTGTGGATCACATTTTTACAAATTTGCTGGTAAATGGAGGGAGGAATCGGCCAGCAAAAATATTTTTGTGCTGGATAGTGCAGCAAGCAGGCCAGAGAGGTTTTGCTCCGTACAACACAACCAAGCAATAGTAATGTACCTACATACTGTATGTGTGATCACGTCTTCATTTCAAATTTAAGTAAAACAAGTAACAAAGTACAACCAAGTACAAGTAAATTACTGTTTTTATGGCATTAATTATACAATAAATTCATTGATAATTAAAATTATAGTAATTTATGTAATGATTCCAAGCCTCTTAATGATGTTGCATCAGTTGTAGGATAATTATAATCTGGTAATTGTTTTTTTTTTACATTTGCGCATAAAAATACCTTGCTATTATTCAGTGCAATAAGTTCTTTTCATTTGATTTCTTTTTTTTGTACATTTTCAGCTACACGTGCAGTGAGATGATGACTGGCAGAATGTAGGAAAGCAGAAAAACATTGTAGTGCAGGTGTGTACTTTGATGCAGATAGTGAACAATCCAACAAACATGAGCTCAGCTAGTTCAAGGACGGTGGAGATGGAAGGAAAATCGCAAGATGGACAGAGTGATGAAAAGCACTCGGACATCAGCTCTCCCGCAGAACAGAAACCAAGGGGACGCGGTAGGCCGAGGAAAGATCAGAATCTCCCACCAGCGCCAGGCAATGAGGAAGAGAATGAGATTCTAAGAACTCCGAAGGAAGATAGGAAGAGACACAAAAATGAAGACGGTAATGATGGCAAATTATCGCCAAATGAAACGCAAGGGGACGTAACTGTTGGTTCCGTGAAAAGGGGCAGGGGAAGACCGAAAAAGCAATTAGTTCAATCCCCTGGCGAAGAGGGTACTTCAAAAATAAAAGATCAGGCACAATCGAAAGAAGATGGAGATGATGATTATGATAATGTTAACAAAGAACTGCTAAAAGAATCGCTAGAAGAGGCGACCGATAGCCCGGTGAAGAGAAGGGGCAGGGGACGACCTAAGAAGCAATCTGTTGGTGAAGAAATCCTACAAGTTGCACAAGCACAAGAGGAGGTAGAGCAAAAGAGTAGTACAAAATCCAGAGCTGACTATGGTGATGATTTGGAAACATCACTAAACGAAAATGAGTGTGAGGTTCAAACGCCTGCTAGTGCTGTGAGAAAGAGAGGAAGACCAAGAAAGGAAGAAGAAACGCAAAAAGATGAACAAGGGGAAGAAAGCCAGCAAGCACAAGAGAGTTGCAAGAAGAAGGGCAGAGGGAGACCAAGAAAACAAGACAAGCAGCCGTTGAGTGATGAAGAAACTCCACTCGATTCAGATGTGGAAAGGGAGGAGGAGGCAAGCAAGAAAAATGCAGGTCTTGAAATAGGTGAGTTGACATACTTTTTAAACAAACTGCTACACAGACAAAATTTTGTGTAGTTCTCATGTACATGAGATAATATTTCTTAACCTAAATCACTTTATTAAAAGATAGAATAGTCAAAGGAGGCTGAGCTTTCTATCCTTGTAGACTATTATCAAAGGTGCAATGAGGTGTACATTGCGTAGACGAGGGAAGTTAATGTGTTCAAGGTGAATTAAGAAACTATTTCATTGTGAAAACCCATGTACATGTTTGACATTTGAAAATCCCAATGCAAGAGAATCTGCTATTGCCTATTCAAAATAGCCAAGAATGAAAGCAGAAAATTTGTTTAGAAGAAGATGATCTTTGATACCAAATTTTACAAATTTCTAATGGGATAGCCACAAGATGCAAATACAAAAATACAGTAACAATTATCAACTCCTTTCATCTTGTATTGGACATGCGCAGCACTTTTTTTTAAATGAACTAATCTGTGTGGTTGTAATGCTGTGGTCATACTCAGTTTTTGCTTATCATTCTTTTCTCCTTTTTTCCTAAAACTGCAGAAATCCAAGGCAGATCAGGGAGGAAGAGGAAAAGACCAAGTTACCTGACAGAGTACGAGTCTGAAGAGACGGGAGATGATGTGGCTAGCTGCAAGGGAACTGTAGCCAGGAGAAAGCAGGTTCTGTCTTTAGAGGGAAAACCATCTACATCGGGCAGTAGGTCTGGTGACGTCATAGGTGAGACGGATCGGGGTGACGCTGGTGACAAAGAAGTCCAAGGCAGAAAGAGGGGCAGACCTCGGAAATCCGCTGAGGGTCTGAAGAGAAAGAATCAGTCTGCAGATGAAGTCGATTCTGATGACGGAGTTAGCGAGACGGAACAAGAAAATGCTGTCAAGGTTGCAAGTACGACGGGCCAAGGGAGAAGAAGGGGAAGGCCAAGCAAGACGAACCAGAAGGATCGGTCTGATGATGAGGCTAGCAAGGCAGACCTGGGAAATATCCAGGGTAGTACAGTCACAGGAAAGAAAAGGGGTAGACCTAGAAAGGCAGACCAAGAGAAACTAGATCTCTCAGCTACTAAAGACCAGCCTGATGATGATGATGACATTAGCCAGGCTGACCAGGGAAATGTCCTGTGTAGCGCCGTCAGAAGAAAGAAAAGGGGTCGACCCAGTAATGCGGACCTAGCTAAGGAACTGTCAGCTGCAGTAGACCTGTCCGATGATGATGACGTTAGCAATGCTGACCTGGGAAACATCCAGGGTAGCGCTCTCAGAAGAAGAAAAAGGGGAAGACCTAGTAAAGCGAGCCTAGAGATGGTTGCGTCAACATCAAAAGGAGATCCTGATGACGGAGACCCCGATTATAGCAAGTCTAATGCCGCCACTCCTGTACGAAAAAAGGGCAGAGCTGGCAGACCACCTAACTCTTCTGTAGGTGTGACAAAGGCGGAGCGGAAAAAGTACAGCAAGGAGGTGGAGGTGTGGGAAGAGACCCTTGAGAGGGCAGGGTACGCACGCTGCCCGGTCTGCATGTGTCGACGCAAGGCACTCAGGTCGGCTATTGACCACTACAGGGAGTGTTCCAAGAACCTGAGCGCTGATGTAAGTAGATCAAGTTACTTTGATTTGTTTTCAGGTATTTTGTTCTTTGGTAATGTATTTTGTTCTTCTTGGTCTGCATGGATACATGTGTTGATGCAAGGCACTCAGGTTGATCATTGACCACTTCAGGGAGTGTTCCAAGATCCTGAATGCTGATGTAAGTAGATCATTGTTTATATTTGGTATATCAAATTTTCTTATTTTTTCACAGTTAGATTGTCTGATTCTTCCCCTGACTTGAGAGTAAAAACTATGAAGAGAAAATATTCCCTATCAAAAATTCTTTCAATTTGAATTGCAATTATAGCTTTTATATTTTCTTTGTTCCTTCCTCCAAATTTCAGGGTCTGCTTGTGTGCAGTAAGTGTCAGGCGACATTCGGCTCTTTGGTCGGTTTGAAATACCATCTGGCCAAATTCCATGTTTCTGCCTCGGTAAGTCTCCCTTCTGTTTTGTTTCCATAACTGTTTGACTGTTTTTGTTTTTGTTAAATTTCCAACACATATCCCGTCGGTCAAGTAAGTCTTAAACAAGTTGTAAAACACTTGCCCACTGGAAAATTGCACATTCTCAAACAGTACATTCAAATCTTTCTTAGTGACCACCTGTCTGTAGCAGCCAATCTGCCTATAGACTTAGTGGCCACCAGAAATGATTTCCTGCAGAGAAAAACAATGTGGAATCTTTAGATAAAGTTCACCTGTCTTAAGTGGCCACTTTCCTTGTTTCCTTGTATAGGGGTCACTAAACCCAGGTTTGACTGTAGTACATTATTCTGATGACATTTACTACATTTGACAGATATTTTGGCCTATTTGTTCCCCTTAATTCATGCCCAAATTTGGTTCTTACTGGTTCTGAGCAATTTGGCAAGTGCTATGTCCGAATAACCTAGCTGAAATAGTTTTTGCTTTTAACTCACTGTTGTATTAACTTGTCTGTTAAGTATTCTTCAATTCAAAGCGCACTTCCTACTTTACTATTGGAACAGAGTTGGCACTGAGATCTAATTCCAGAAATTGCAAAAATTTAAGCAATTTATAAACTCTGACTACAAATCGTAGCTGAAGCATTTTTCTTTGTGTTTATCAGATAATGTCACCTACTGCTCATTGACTTTGATAAGTGTGTTCCAAAATGCTTTTTATTTCAATCATGAATTACTCCATGATTAGAGAGACAAAAAACAAAACAAAAAAAATCAGAAAAATTAAAACACATGACATTTTCCTATAATAGTATTACGATTAAAGCCAAACAACAAGGTACATGTGCGAGAGAAATTTTATTACAAGTTCCAAGTGATTTTGGTTGAATTTGATAAAGCTAATGAATCACTTTAACAGTTAAAATTATGTATTTATATTTCTAATTTTGTAAGGAGCCGAGTGATGAAGGCAGTAATCTTTCTGAACCCCAGAGACTGAAGAGGCATTTAAAGACGAATAAGTATTTAAATTGCCCCGACCCCGAGTGCAACAAGAAGTTCACCACCGTGTATGGATACACGTATCACAGGGAACGGTGCGGAAAGGCCCCATCCGAGCTGACCAAATATCCCTGCCCAAGCTGCCCTGAAATAGTTAGTAGTAGCAAGTATTTCAAAGATATCGTCCAACATTTTAAAGTGTGAAGTTGTGAGATAGACTACAGGGAAATTGTGTGCATTGAAAGCAGACGACAGTGGTTCATAAAATGTTGATTATTTTTGTAACCGGGAATAATCAAGAGGAAATATGTGACTAGCAATGACAAGACATTTGCTCTCATCACATCCAGTAAGTCAAAAGGCTGGGATTTCATGCCCCATTATTGTATCCTTGTGGTTCATGGAATATTTTTACTGAACAAGAGGCGTCTGCAGAGGGAGAACAGTATCTTTTAGCCATTCACTATCCAGGACTTATCTGGAAATTACTTGTGCACGGGTGTATGGAGAATGTTTTTGGTCATGTTAGTCATATGATATGTTAGTCAGTATGGATGATACAAATGGATGATTGGTTGGTCGAATGGATGGATAGATTGATAGATGGATGGATGGGTGGGTGGATTGATGGATGGGTGGATGGACGGATGGGTGGATAGATTGATAGATGGATGGATGGATGAATGGATGGATAGATTGATGGATGGATGGATGAATGGATGGATGGTTGGATGGATGGATGGATAGATTGATAGATGGATGGATGGATGGATGAATACAAGTTAATCCATGTTAATAATTTATGATTAACTCCAGGTGTACCAGACAAAAGCTGGTCTGGCATGGCACACTAAAACCGTTCATGAGCAAGCCGAGCAAGACGCTGAAGTGGCTGACAGAACGCCAACTACACAAAAACGCAAGGCGGCACAAAAGTAAGCATATGCAATTAGTGCTGTAGGGTTTTGGTTATTTCCAAATAAGGTAACATGTCACCCAAAACTGGCTGTTATTTGTTCACAAAAGTAAGCTTATTATGCAATTAGTTTTGTGGAATTTCAATTTTTTCTAACCTGTCACCCAAAACTAGCTGTTAATTGTTTTTTATTAAAGTGATTCATTAACTGTATGTTTTTACCCGTAAGTAATTATTGAGACTTTAATCATATACTGATTTCATTGTAAGATTCTTGATATTTTCATAGAAAAAGAATCTAGTGTTTACCTAGTGAAAACATAAAATCAATGTCTGATCTTATCTCGTGAAGTACATGCAAAATCAGATACTATGGACGATTGAGTATCCATTTTATGCTTACTGTTATGAATCACCCAATAGTACTTCATGACCACGGGCGTAGATCTGTCATTGATACCTATTCATCAGGGGGGGATGATCTATTCATTCATCCCCCCTGATGAATAGGTATTACGCATGTTCATGACCATTTAACTGTAATTTCCATTTTTTAAAATTTTTTTTTTATAGAGCACGAGAGCAGGTGAAACTCCTCGCAGATGATCTTCTTGACCCCACCGAAAAAAAGTTGAGGAGCAGGGATTATTTGTACCTCAAAGTAAGTTTAGTACATGTACTTAGTATTAGTAACTATGGTGGTGGTGTTGGTGTTGGTGTTGGTGTTGGTGTTGGTGTTGGTGTTGGTGTTGGTGTTGGTGGTGGTGGTGGTGTTGGTGGTGGTGGTGGTGTTGGTGTTGGTGTTGGTGTTGGTGTTGGTGTTGGTGTTGGTGTTGGTGTTGGTTTTGGTGTTGGTGTTGGTGTTGGTGATGATGGTGGTGGTGGTGGTGGTGGTAATGGTGGTGGTGTTGGTGATGGTGGTGGTGGTGGCTGAGGCGGTGGGGTTGGGCGAGGGGGGTATCAGCATTTGAGTGTTTTGTTTCTTGAACAATCGATTCTCCAATTCCAGTGGCCTATAAAATGGATTCTTGGCTTCCAAATAGAGGAAAACAATTGAGGTGAATCAGATTTGTTAATCAGTCGCGCAGTGCCATCTTGCACAAACCTTACACACAGTGCAAAATACACATTGGCCAAGTGTAGTTCTAGCCAAGTGTTATAATGGTTAGGATCACCCTCTTCATCTCCATGAATGACAATCTTTAAAGGGATCCAAATGAATTGAAAGTTTAGAAAAGTAGGTTTCTAGAAAAAACTCTTATAATTTGACCACTCATCATCATACTAAAATATGCGTTCATGGATCTGAAGAAGAATTTATTGTCTAGGACGTATGCCTTCTATTGTCTACTATTGATAAATTTATTTATGCGTGTTTAGAATCTTTGCACTTTAAAACATTTAATAAGAAATTGCATTCTTTTATACCAAGTTTCGTTTAATCCTCTTCGATGATATTGATTCAGTAGTACAGACTGTAGGCTGCACTCGTAGTTGTAGTTTGTAATTATAATAATTGTTGAAATTCATTGTTAGTTATTGTTAATTGCTGTTAATGGTTAATTGTTTGTTGAAATTATTTTTGATTATATTGTTAATTACTGTTAATTATTGTAAATTGTTGTTAATTATTGTTAGTATATTGTTGTTAAGGGACCCCATGGTAGAACAGCAATGTCTGCATAGACGGCGCTGAATGGGCCATCCCTCCGAATCTTTTGTATTTACTGTTTTTACTTGTGTTTCGGAAAATAAATAAATAAATAAAATAAATAAACATTTGGCACTTACGAAACCTAAGGCGCTGTTAGGTTTTGTAAGCTCGGGTGATTAACGTTTCATGAATTACACAACCCTTTGCAAAGTGTTGGACATCTATTTAATAGCAAATTATGGTACGAAAACATATAAGCCAGTTCTGTTCTTTGTGTGGTGGTCCCCTTTAAAAGTCTGTTTAGGTTTCGTTCTTCATATGGAAAATACAAATTTCATTTATGAAATTGTGATGGTCCGATGCTTATTTATATTTGCCCAATGTTTATAAAAGTACAAGGGCCCGATGCTAATTACCTCCGGCAACGAAGTTGGAGGAGTTTATGTTTTCGGTCCCGTTTATTTGTTCGTCACCAGTCTCCTGCGCACAATTTCACAGATATTCTTTTTCCGTAGAAGCTTCGTGTTCAAAAGTCAAAGGGCAAGGGCAAGGTCACGCAAACATGAACATTCGAGTGTTGGCGGAGGTATGCACTCCAGGGCAAGGTCACGCAAACATGAACATTCGAGTGTTGGCGGAGGTATTCACTCCAGGGCAAGGTCACGCAAACATGAACATTCGAGTGTTGGCGGAGGTATGCACTCCCTGAGTGCACTGCGTCTAGTTTATATTGGCCTGATGTTTATAAAAGTATAAGGGCCTGATGCTACTCTATAGGGCCATTCTTGGTCACGTGTGTGACCCAAAATATGAATTTTAAAAAAATAGGATGCTAATATTTCAGTAAGTGTAGGAGGTATGATGATGTGAACTTCATATATGACTTGCATATGTCGAAGTCTTTCAAGTGTAACACAAAAGATTTTATTAAGATTTCTGTACCCAAGGACAGAGGTCAAATGGCATCGGTCACGTGTGTGACTTTGCACGGGAGCATTTTTGAAGAAAAAAAATTCAACTCAATTTAATTTTGGAAATCCTGTGAGATATGAAAAGCTCAAATGTTCATATTAGTATCAGACAACAGAAGAAAATGGTACAAAAAATAAATAAACTCAAACAATTGTTTTTTAATGTATGTTATTGTGTGGGGATATCTGGGTCACGTGTGTGACATACTGTACAATGTGAATGGAAATGGGAATTTTACAAATATTATGTTTAGATAGTAACATGAAGTTCAATTGTCACAAAGTTGGTATCAACATGTACAGGAGAGTAAGAGGAATGAGTTAGCTTAATTATTTTTGGAGTTATGAATTTTTTTAAAATATTGAATTATGCAAATTTATGCAAATGAGTAATGAATTTTCAATATTTAGTGTAAAACATATATTGTATAAAACCTTAGATATTGATCTTTCCAATAATGGAATAAAACAACAGAAAAAACAAACTTTATTTTTTCCAAAAAAGTTTCACTTGTCAAAGAATGGCCCTATAGTGGCCTGATAATAATTTATATTTGCCCTGGCCTAGTGAACCAGTGCTAATTTCTAGCTCATGGTTATTAACTACTTTCAACTATCAAACAGCTCCTTTACAGAATCCACAAGCTGTCTCCTCCCCCTGGTGACGACGAGTGCGAGCGTTGGGAGGAGGGGCTAAGTCAAGACCCGCCCATCACACCTACATGTGCATTCTGCCAAGAAACAGACTTCCCAGATGTAAGGGCCATGACATCACATTACAAGGAATGCTACAAGGTTAGTACACACCAATCTAATAGCCGTCTTAAAGGGATCTAGTAGTAACATTGTCCAAATCCTCAAAATCCAATTGGAATCGGTTCCCCCAAACCTTGTAGTATTTGTATTAACGATAGAAGCATGTGACAGGTTTCGGTTTTTCGGATGTCCCTTTCGTTAAAAAGATATTTGCAATGAAGTGTTTGGCTGTTAAACTATCCACTGGATAGTCGTAACCGTTTACAAAGTCAGTGCAATCATTCATAACGTGATATATCAGTGCAATGAGTAATGAATATCACTTTGCATTATATCTCAGTCATAAAACGTCCATTTAATAATGGACTGATATATCAGTGCAATGAGTAATGAATATCGCTTTGCATTTTTGCTCATATCTCAGTCATAAAACGTCCATTTAGCATGAAATTTTCACACAATACACAGGACTGACTCATAATGTTCATCATCATCATCATCACTGTCATCATCATCATCATCACTGTCATCATCATCAACATCAACATCATCATCATCATCATCATCATCATCAACATCACTGTCATCATCATCATCATCATCAACATCATCATCATCATCATCATCATCATCATCATCATCATCATCATCATCATCATCATCATCATCATCACTGTCATCATCATCATCATCATCACTCTCATCATCATCATCATCAACATCAACATCATCATCATCATCAACATCATCATCAACATCATCATCATCGCCGTCATTGTCATCAACCATGACCGACACTTCTGGAACGTTACTCCAATGCCAGTTGCCTGAAAAAAATTAAAGTTGTGGCTTCCAAATAAAGGAAAACAATTAAAGATGATACGGATTTTTAAATAAGTTGCGCAGTGCCAACTCACCTTAACCCTGACCGACACATCATTAGACATGATTATTATCCTCACCTGTCATATGCATACAATTTTTATCTCAACTTTATTTTCATTTTTTATATCTGGACTTAAATATACTTGCACTTGAAAGAGTTATCCGGTCCTTCATGCTATACTTTGAATTGAAACTCGCCAACATGTAAAAGGGTTATGAACGTTTCATTGATTTTTTGTTTGGTTCAAAATATTCTTCATGAACCATTATTTGTATTTTGCTGCAAAATTTTGTTCTTATTCCCACAGAATCCTAAAGCTGTCAGGATATACGACTGTAAGCTGTGTGACTACGAGGGCCCCTTGTTTGAGCAGATAAAAAGCCACATATTCCAGAAGCATAAACAGGTTTGTGGTAACTTTGTGGGACACTTGTAAACAGAAATCTACAAACTCCATTCTCCATATTAAATGTGTCACAATTTTCAAGTTTTAAAGGGATAGTTGAGTTATGGTCAAACTTAATTTCAGTAACCAAAACCTGCACCATTGCGGTACAAATTAATGATTATAACTCCACCATGCTCGAAAGGTATACACAATTACCAACGACAAGGGAAAAACCCAGTTATCATTCAAAAAGAGCCGTTACAACTCAAAAGACCCTCTCTAAAAAATCATTTGTTTTATCCCTTTTTCTTACAAAATTGTGCATGTGATGTTTTTTTTAAAGCAATGATTAAATAGAGATATAATCAACAACTATTTAAAAACCTATTTTGATTTTTCTTAATTAGTCTGTGAGCATTTTTGTCTTTTTCTAAAAAGTCAAGATGTCCCCCGGTAGGGTTGACTCATAAATAAAATATTTTAAAATCAAATTTTACAACTATGAGAGCATTCGAAAGGGAATGATTCTCATTTCACATGTTTTATTCAATGAACTTTCAAATGGAATTAAAACCAACCAATTTAGTGTCAAGGGGCATTTTGGGGCAGTACCAATACTCAAGTGTACCTTTAACCCATTCCCTTTGAGTTTGTGTAATTTCCATAGACTTTGTACACAACCCACCCGGTTCCTGTAGTATCATTAATTCTCAATAACGTACATGGGTATATGATTTTGGAATAAAACTGAATGCACACGAATTACATCTCAAATTTCACTAGAGAAAAATTTCTGTGTAACCTTTCAACATTTTTAGTTCTAATATTATTTAATTCTCGTTTTCAATAATTTGCACAATATTTATTACATGGTGTGGAAATATTGGTAGAGCGTGTGCTTTCCAATTGGTGACATCCAGAGTTCGAATCAAGTGTGCATGTATGCCCATTTCTCTTGTCCTTCAGCGAGTCAATTCATCCACTATTGCTGCCCTCTACCCAGGTTGTATAATTGGAGATCTGTTAGGAAGTGAAAGCCTTTATAATAATAATAACTGTTATTTAAATACGCTATTCATGCGGGTATCATAGCGCTTACAAATACACAAAAATACAATTATACAATCAAAAACCTACTAATTACATACATACAAATATTAACTTAATAATCAATCACAAAACAGGGAAAAGGTGGGTCTTTAAGTGCGATTTAAATGTAATGATAGATGGAAGCTCTCTTATTATTTGTGGTAAACTATTCCAAATTGTTGGGGCTAATATTCCAAATCTTTTACCAAAATGAACGTAATTTGAAGTGGGTATAATCAATCTAGTGGTATCTTTTGATGAACGAAGGGGGCGAGGAGGGTTATAACGTACAATACAATTTGACATATAGTTAGGGGCAGAGTTATTCAAATTTTTATAAACCATCAAACATATCTTAAATTTAATTCGTTCATAAATGGGTAACCAATGGAGTTCATGAAGTAGAGGTGCAGATGGTGTTTTGCGGCCAAGTCCAAAAATCAGTCGGGCAGCCCGGTTCTGAATAGTTATGTGAATCATCTTCTCAATGCCCATGAGCCACTTGGAAAGAATGCTCAGCATTTAGTGCGCTTTCCAATCGGGAGTGGAAATTGTGGACAAAATGTGTTCATGCTGGCATTGTATCCCACGACTGGGGTGAAAAGTGAAAAGTGAAAGGCCCCACAACTTAGAGATAATATGTGACCGGCTATAGCAAAACCCGGCACTTGTTGGTAAAAATCAAAATGTAGATTTTCATACCATTACAAAGGCCTCATCACAAGCTTTCATTTGATGCTTTATTCTAACTAATGGGCAATAATTGGCGAAGATAGGATTGTTTCAATTTTACAATCATAAGTCTTTTACACACATTATGTGAACTTAAAATGCCCATTTCTCCAAAATATGAATTACCGACAAGTGCCGGGTTTTGCTATAGCCGGTCACATATTGTATCATATTTAGAGCTATATCAATGCTAGAAATTAACTTGCTAGAAATTAACTTGTTTGCCTTGTGGCCCAGTCGGGCAGGTAAAAGATTTGTCTGTTCTAGTGGATGAAACATGAATCTGGTGGCCCTATTAAAGCAAAGACAAATTAAAAATTAAAGGATACCACCACCCAAAAATAATATTCTTATTAAAGAAAGGTAACATCTTTAGTATTCCATTCCATCAACAAGTTCACAAAAATATGTTTCCAGAAAAAAAAGAAAAAAATTGGAAACGCATCACCATTCTAAAGCATGCGTTCATGCGGTCTGAATTGCGAAGACTGCGATGCGTGCGGTGAATTGCAATGTGTGCAGAGCGAACGAATCGCCCGGGAATCTATTGTTTACAAACGTACGCGTAAATAGCATTGGCGCACTCGCAAATGGTTGGCCCGTATGGAACCAGGAAATAGCAGTGGTTCCGTAAGTGGTGGAAATTAATTGCTTTGTTTATGAATTACACAACCCTTTGCAAAATGTTGGGTATCTATTTGATATCACAAAACGGTACCAAAACATATAATAATGTGTTGTTCTTTGCCTGGTGGTCCCCTTTAAGTTCGAATTATTTTGTTGCACCAACGAAATTTGTTGGCCCGAAGCAAATTTGTAAAAGGTCCTGGGCCAGAGGTCCTGTGCTAATTTCAAAACACTGGCTATATTTATAAATTTGTATTATTATAATTATGTAATGCAGGAATACAAGTCCAAACGGAAAGCGCAACAATATGACTCCTCTGGTTCCAGCGGGGCATCCGAGTCGTCGTCGTCATCGTCATCGTATGATTCTGACGAGCCTGAAGATGAGCGGCAGACCCCTATCAGGAAGAGACCGCCGTATAGGCCAAAACCAAGTAAGACCCAGGGGGGTGTTTCACAAAGATCCTAAGTTGAACTTAACTAATATGGAAAGCCATTTGTAGCCTTGGAATCCAATATATTCAAAAGCAAAAATGCAAGTATTTTAGACTTTTCATAAATGTTGCATCAACATGAAATCTCCTCGATAATTGAAAATATTAATGATTTGAATCAACATTTGATGCCTTTGAAAAAGGACTTTTACAACAATTTTTCAAGGAAACTAATGGCTTTCCATACTTTTTAAGTTCAACTTAGGATCTTTGTGAAACATCCCCCTGGACATGTAGGAGTGTTGTGGTATTTTGGTTTGGGTCTTCGTCTTGTCGATTTAAAGCATGCGGCACGTGTGTCCTTCAGCAAGGCACTTTATCCACATTTGCTGCTTTCAACCCAGGTGTAGTAAATAGGTTCTTGGCAGGAATGTATACTCCGCAAAAAAAGAAACTGGACACTTGTATGAGACCAAATATTTCGTATTCATTAACGATAAAATATATGATATTGTATATCAAATTAAAGATAAAATTACCCTCTTCAATATTCGCATGAAATCCAGATGAAATCATTCATGCATGACTTGTCACGGTCAATTAACCACACCAAGGTCTGTTTTCAAAAATAGCAAAAATGGAACATCCGCTCAACCATATTAATGTTGATAAGCATAATCTAAAACGCTATATTCATGAGATGGCATCATTTTTCATTACAAATGTGACCTTTTCTATCTTCATCTCAATAAAGAGTATAAATGAAGACAAATTGGCAACGTTATAGGTGTTATTTTCATCCAAAAGTAACAAAATGGGGAATTCCATGGCAAAGCTTTATTAGTCAAAACCACAGTTTGTGCCCTTATTTCAGCATGAAAATGGTATAAATTCTTCTTAAGAATTCTACCGTAGTCCAAAGATCTTCAAAACCTGAAGTCACCCTTGGTCAAACAGTTGGGCAGTCTTTAACATGACATTTCTCTAGGTAAATATGGTTAAAATTGCAGGGGACACATGGAATAGACTAGCTTCATGCCTCTAATACAGACCAGTATGATAATGCTCTCGTAACCCGGACCTCTTTTATTGACAAATTTGTATTTCCAGAGTTTGTTCATAACAATAAAGTTGAATAATGTCATAACTTACTTGCCCCGCTCATCTTGTTTTAAGTGAAACGCTTACTATCATTTCAGTCGAATAGTGTGGTCCTCCATTGTTTTGCTATTTTTGAAAACAGACCTTGCTATTGTTAATTGACCGTGGCATTTCATGCATGAACGATTACACCTTTAAGTTATACCCTGCATGTAGAGGACTAAATTCCCTTTAATTTGATATATGATCATGTACACTTTATCGTACATTAATATTAAATATTTCAACTTATACAAGTGTCCAGTTTCTTTTTTTGCGGAGTATATTTCTTGAAATGCTTTAATGCCCCATCTTAGCTAGCTAAAGCCAAGGTAATATTGTTGGATTGGATTCAAGCGCTTTGAGATTTTGGTGCTTAAGCGCTTTCTGAAAAATTTAATAAAATAATTTATTTAATGTTTACAAATATACGAAGCATATTTAGGTCAAACAGTTTACAAATATTTGATGTG